>RJWT010001912.1:0-44182 GCA_004365215.1 Cuniculus paca | reverse complement strand
CAAACAGGATACTGGGAGATGTCCTGAGATATAGCATATTGTAAAGACCTTGAGGTCAATCTCCAGTCCCCGAAAGGCAAGGCAAGGCAAGGCAAGGCAAGGCAAGGCAAGGCAAGGCAAGGCAAGGCAAAGCAAAGCAAAGCAAAGCAAAGCAAAAAAAAAAAATAGAAAAGAAAAGAAATTGGATAACTAATTCCTCAAAGATTCTCCTTTGCTTTGGCAAATATAACATGATATGTTCATAAACAGAAACAGAGGAAAGAACTCAGAAACTCAAGAATCTCTCCATGCCACTGTGACTCCCATTACCAATCTTGATGAACAACTCTGCTTTATTATGGAACACCTTGCATGCTCCACACCTATGGAAGACAATTGCTCTGTAGACTAAGTGCAGTTTTGTAGGAACACTGTGCCGTTCTCACTCACATAGACAGAAAGATGCAGTCTTCTCCAGATGAGAATTCTAAGCTCTGTTGAGAGTCCTGAAGCCAAGTGGTCTTTTTGGACTTCATTTACATCTCTACGTGTTTGCTTCTCAAAGGGCCAGAGAGTAGAGGAGAAAGCAAGGCTGTGTGCTCTTGGACCGAAAAACAGTGCACATTATATATCCACAGGTAGCACATGAGTCGGGAATGCTGGTAACAAATAACTGTAAGCCGATCTGCTGTGAAAATTCAGCAAACCCAGCCACCTTCTAAATACCTCATTTCATTCCTGGAGAGTAAAATAGGTTCTTATTCTTATTGGCTCACTAACACTCTGTCCAGAGTCTTTTAAGAATGAATTCTTATAAATTATCTGCAAACATTTTGCCTGAGTTTCTGTGCTTTAGGAAGAGAGCATTGCAATTTGCTGGTAGACACGCTGAAATAAAGAATATTAACTTCTGGCGACACAATGCAATATTCAGAAATATTGGTCATTGTTTAATACAGAATCTGCTGTGTGTTTAGCAGGGGACCTTAGATGACATGACCAGCGAATGCTTATAAATGTTTCATCTTTATGAGATGGTTAATATTACCCTTTTATGCCTGTCTCATGGGGTTTTGTTGAAGAAACAAGAAGCAACTGAAATAACTGTGGAAGGAAAATATAATATTATGTTGTACTTAACTTCCACACAAGTCCGTATGCTTCACTTTGAAAATCAACAAAATTCCCAATTCAGCTCTTCTTTATGCTACTGTTTCAAAAAAGCTGATACTCTATGTTTTACATCAGTATAAATGCTCTTTATCCACACCCTATCCTTTTATTATCTCAAAGGCGTATTTTGAAAGTAATCAGTTCATACACATATAAAATGTCCCTCTATGAATGGAATAAAAAAAGTAGCTCGGTTGAAACAAAGATCTTAATACCTGCCACTTGCCTTGGTTTGACTTTTGGTTCTCAAAGGAGAAATGACATGAAATCTAATGAAAGGAATCTTTACTAAAGTTATGAGTATTCTAGGTAAATGTAAGACTGTCTCTTCCTGAAGACAAAGTATGTTGTAGAGTCAGAAAGAGACTTCTCTCTACATCTAAATGAAACTCAGGACTATGCTGGCCCTCAGCATTTCTGGCACATCTCAAGACAGAAAATGGAGCAGCACCTTGCCTGCTTACTGTTATTGATATTAAAGTAGGGGAAGTATAACTATTAAAAAAATTTGCAAAACACAGACAGAAGATGAAAATAGGTGGCAAAAACTAAGTTTAAACTGCATGACAGCTGTAGATGGCAGACAAAGACTAGTTTTGGACATGAAACATCTCTTAGGGCACTATTTTCTAGGAACACTTAGGGTAAGTGATGAGAGTCAGCTCTTACCCACCTTATCAAATTAGGTCACTTTGGACTGTCTTTTGCACTTATATCCCTTTACCATTTTCCCTTACTCATTGTCTTCTCTTTTGTTGTTTTTTAGGATTCACAACAATTATTTTGTTTTTTCCTATGATATTTTCAGATTCACTTAGAATTGCATTTTTTCATGTGATAAATGAGGAATTGGGCTTATATCATGTACAAAAATCCTTCCAAACTCATCAGTCCATTTTTAAATATATTTAGAGATATGGTACTACAAATTGTACTGCATAAGTGTCCAAGTCTGGGCTTATATATTTTGATCCTACTTACAAAGTTGTCCCTTTAAACATAGGTGCAAAGTATAGGTGAAAGTTCAAATCTTTCTTTTTTTCTTTCTTTTTTTTTTTTCCAGATTTCTTTTAGTGAAACAGCAGGGTGAGTTTTAGTGTAGATTTCTATCAGTTTCCATTATCATAGTAGGTAGTAGGAAGGGGTATTAAATAAGGACGTGGTCCCCAGAGCTAGGTTGAATTTTAAATCTATCATTGCCAGTTACTAGAACGGCTAGTCCAGTTGGTGTATTTGTGATCATTTACTCCTAATTTTTACGTTGCAATCCTACCTCTAAATTGATGGGATGAGGAAGTGGGGCTTATGGGATGTGTTTAGGTCAAGAATATATGGCCCATGTAATTGGAAATTATACTCTTGTAAAAGGTACATCAGGGTACTAGCTTGCCCTTTCTACCTTGTGAGGACACGGTGCAAATCTACAAATCAGGCACTGACAGCAGGCATCACCTGATCACACACTTCCCAGCCCTAAAATCAGGAGGTATAAATTTTATTTCTTTTAGTCCCTATATTACAGCATTTCCTTATAGTGACTAGTGTAGCTAAATAGACTAAGACAGTAGTCTTGGTAATTTCATTGCCTTCCTTATGTTCTCACTTCCGTCAACTGTTAAGTGGGAACAGTGCCAATATTACCTAAGCTGTAAGTTTATAGCAAATAATAAAAGCACATGTATAATGTTGAAAAGTGTCTCTTGATTTTTACCAAATGAAAACTGATAATAATCAAAACAGGGTTTCAGTGACACGTTAGACAATATGACACATTGAAATCATTCCCAAATTATAGTTTTAATACCCCCAATAATTTGTGCATCCCATAAAGGCAGGTCCAAATAGAACATGATAATAAATATTTGACTAACGTTGACTAAAGAAGTAAAATCTTCTCACGAGGTGTTTTTATTTCTTTGGTTAAGAAAAAATTAAAAAGGAATATTCTGGGATACAACAAATGGAATGCACATGCATCGCCACAGGAGTGCTAGAATGAAACAAGACATACTCTCTGTTCTCTAGAAACCTTTCGCCTAATTCTTCAATATTGAAATCTCAAAGCTTCAATCTGTTTATAGAACAGATTGCAGAAATCAGATCTCATTTTGATGCCCAGGATTACAAAATGGAGAAGAGATAAAGAGGCAGGTTTTATAAGGAAAACCTGGGTTTATTATCCACCTGACCTGTCACTGCTGGGCAAGATCGTGTAGACAGCACAATAGGATTAGGTCCAGTGATTCCTGGCAAGAATTAGCTTCACTTTGCTTTTGCTTTGCTTAGGAATGGAGTCAAACTGAAGCTGAGTGGTATGGACTGGTGTTCAGAGGAGCCAAGGAGCAGTACTGCTCTGCTTTGATATATATTAGAACCACCCTGAAACCCTGAGAGGGTATTGATAATTGATGCAGCTTGTTCTGCATGCACTTTGCCAAGGGTATATTTAAAACTTTCTTGAGGGGGTCAGAGATATAGATAGCTCAGTGGCACAGTACGATTCCTGTTAAAAAAAAACAAACAAACCCTAAAACTTTCTTGAGATGAGATGATAATAAACAGCTGCATGAAACCCCCCTGACTATTTGAGTTTCTGTAGTTCAGTCTATCCTTAATAAGGACTTAGAGCTCAAAACAGAAACATAAAACACACACACACACACACACACACACACACACACAAATTCTCTTGTTTTAGAAATTACATAAAACGAGGTGTAACCATGGCAACCAATTCATTCCAGTTCTCCAAGAACTTTGTACGTTTATTAGTAAACAGTCCATATCCCTGGACCAACTCATCCCCGCATCCCAGGAAAACCAATGCAGTTGAGCAATCTAAGAATTAAAAATAAAAAAAGAAAGATGACTAAAAAATTTACTTTATGGTAATATTTAGTATGAAATGCATTGAAAATCAGTGGGTATACTCAGGCATATATATTGCCAAAATTGTCAAACAGTAGAAACCACCAATGTAATCACTTCATATTAATTTTAATTTTGTTTGAGCATGTGTCAGACTTCATCATAAAATGACTTCCGTCACTCGTGTGCCTATATTTAAACAATTTAAAGGGGTTTCCCATTTGCCAAATTATTGCTCTGCACTTTTCTTTATTTTTAAATTTATTCCTGAGCCAGTCTGTTCACATAAAATTATACAAGTGAGCACAGTGCTCTGATGAAAGTGTGTCATGTTCAATCAGATGCTGAAAAGGTTTTAGCACATCTGCTGGGTGATTGTTAATGTCATCACAGTCAGTTACACAAGAGCAAGTAAACACACAGTGATCCTTAGCCGTAGCTTAGTAGATACAATCAGGACTTCAATTTCAGTTTTAGGATGTCTTTTTTTATTTCTATTTTTTTATAAATTACACTAGTAGTGATAAAATGTTAAATGATGGTAATCTTGCTTTGAATTATAAACGATTGTTTCTAACAGGCAATCCCAAAAGGTATGCTAAATCAGAGACAGGAAAATAGTGAAGAAGGAAGAAAGGAAAGAAAAAATAAAGACAGGGAAGCACAAAATGGAAGCAAGTGAAGAATGGAAGGAAGGAAGGAGGAAATGAGAAGTTTTCTTTGTTTTATAAAACTTATTATAAGCTTTTAGGTTATAATATTCATGAAAAAGTATCTACTCAATATGAACTTGGATTTCCTTTTTCATATATAACTAAGATAAAACAGAAATTATGAGATATTAATGTATACGTTTTCTAAAAAGTTATAAATTTGAACTTAAGTGTACTTACTCTAAAACTATTCTTTTTGTTTAGTTTAATCTACAGTTCTTTATTTATTTGTAAAGTATGTCCTTGCCAAAGTGGTATTGCGGGGACTGGGGGTTTAGTTCAGTGGCCTAAGCACCTGCCTGGCAAGCGTAAGGTCATGAGTTCAATCCTTGAAAACAAAAAAACACAAAAGCAAAAAAACACAAAGGGACATTACAGTAGATGGGAACTAGAATTAGTTACCTATGGTTAGTGTGTAATTTTTCTGAATCAATTCTGAGGTGAGAATAAGAGCTTATGCGATGGGATTGAGAAACAATTTGACCTCTATATACATGAAATGGCTGACTCTCCCTCTGCTGAACTTGTTCTGGATATTAGAATTTGCACTTCCCTTTGTAACATCCACCTGACGGGGTATACAGTGACACAAAGAAAAATGACGATGGCCAACCAAGGAAGAGATCTGTGTATACTCAAAATTCTCCAGGCAGATCTTGCTTGAACATTGCTAAGAAATGGGCTGTCCCTCGAACTGAACTCTCAGACTTAGCTATTAAACCAAAAGAATTGCAGATTTGAAAAAGGAGAAGGGAGTTTTCTACCAACCATTAGATGGTGTTACTGTGATTAAAAACAACCTCTATGTTTCAAGGGGAAGACAGATAATAAAGCTTTAAACTAAACCAGTTCTTCAAAGAGCTCAGATCCTATCAGTGGTCTTTGCTTATTGCTTCATATTTTTCTGTCTCAGTCCAACTGAAGCTGTCAGCTTTCTGAGTTATTTGAGATCCTGTGCCTGGGACATGCTATGGCTGTAGCACACAGTAAGTTTGTTGAATAAGCCTGATTTTTCACGAGGCCATCTTTTGTACCCAGATAGAAGGGTGGAAAGGTTAAGATGAACAGGAAATTTGGAAAAGGTTCAGCTGTATAAGTTATTACAAATCTTCTGATAATAGAGCAGGTATTAAATTCATGAGACACTGAAAATTGAATTGCTGAGACAAGAGCTATTGTGACTAGAATAGCAAATGTCAGATCATGAATCTATTCACATGGCAAGGATCAAAAGATGATTAGCACGGGTGAGAGTTGTACTTTGCCTAGAAGTGAGGGTCTATTTTGTTTTGAGGAGGTAAAAAGGGCTGCAGAAATTTCTCTCATGCTGTCGATGTTCTGTATTCTAGAAGGTTAATCTCATATTGAAGTCTAAGGTCAGGATTTAGGAGTTATGTATAGAACAAGTGAGGAAAATTCTTATTTCTTATGAACTTTTCCTTAGAATACCAACTCTCCAAATCTGTAAGGACTTCCCCTAAATCCTTTTTCATTTTTTTTATTAATTTGATTATATTTAAGAACTCTCTTTTAGGAATATCTATGCTAGATACTGTGTGTCTGGATTGGGGGTTTTGAAACTATAGCCTGTGGACAAAATTTTGATGATTGCTTGTTTTTATGATTGCACCTGTATTAGAATTCAGCCACACTCATTTATATATGAACCACCGTAAGCTAAGTTCAGTGACTGCTAGAAAAATTGTCTGACCTTCAAGGCCTAAAATATTCTCCCACTGACCTCAAGTAAGCAACATAATGGTAACTTTCTAGTAGGTGAAAATAAATAAGTAATATGTCATTTTTGATATAGCCTAGGTTAAGAAATTCATGTGTAGTTAAGAAGAACGAGGGTAATTCTATAACTGTTAAAGTCAGACTGAGAAATGTAAACATGAAAGCAGACATCACAGAGTAGGGGGGATATGTTAAAAGCTTTGAAAATGGAAACATTTCCATTAGCTGAGAAATACAAGAAGTTTTTAAAAATAGGATTCTTCCCTATAGCTTCCAGAAGGAAAGCAGGCCTATTCCCATCTTGACTTCAGCCCAGGGAAATTGATTTTTGACATTTGAGCTCCAGGACTGTAAGATAATAAATTGATACCATTTTAAGCCAATAAATTCGTAAATTACAATAGCCAAAGTGAACTCATACCTGACTTCACTGACCTAGCAATGGATGTACTCCAAATAATCCTACATCATCATAAACATCTTTAGCTCAGGCAGGAACACACACAGAGAAAAGTCTATGAAACTACTCTTCAGTGTTATTGGTCTTATGTAAATGCCTTTCATAAGTTGGTCTTTGTTACAGAATCTACAGTGCCTCAGCTGCCCATAATAAGTGAGAGAACTTTAATCTTGGGGAGAAAACTGTATATATGCAAATATGTAGTGTTTTTCATTACCTTGACAGATAGAAAAATCCACTGAGGCCCTAATCTCATCCAAAGAGAAAGGTTCACTTGACTGAATTAAAAAAACAAAATGGTCATAAACTTCAGGGCAGATGAACTGTCTCTCAAATTAATTAACAGACCATTTCTGAGATGGAGACAAGAAAGAGTATCATCATTTGGCAAGCATATGATTTGAAGTATGTACCCTGGATGGAAAATTAAATTTGTTGAGAAAACTATGTGGACACAAATGAAGCAGACAGAGGAAGATAACTTTTTCACCATGCAATACGGAGTTCATACTTTGTCTTTATAAGTTTTTAAAACTTAGAATTTCAATAATCTGGAACAGTCAGCAGTGCAAAGTTTTGACTATTGGAAGGTTAATTCCTCAAGTATGCAATTATTATTATTACAACTAATTTAATTACTGCAGAAATTATAAGTTTTCCTTCCATGTTAATGTAGGCATACTACACAACTTTTTTTAAATTATGCAATGCTCTTGCAATGACTATTGTATGGGTCTTGTGATTTTACAGTATTTGGGAAGTGCTATGGTATTCCAGACTGAGTTTTACAGACCCCTACACGTGAACTTAATTCCTCAGTGAGTCTCATCAATAACACAGAATTCTATGGGAAATAATTTTTTCAGAAGTCAGTGCATATATTCTACCTAGGCATATAGAATGGGAATACTTTCCAAGGACATAAAGTAAGCAGAAGGAATGGGCTCTCAATGTAGCAATAATTATTTTCCCCAAATCTCTCAATATAACTTAAAAATAATAGAAGTTATCACAACTTGAATGTGCTTTGAAAACTGAAAATGATTATTTATTTGTGGACGTGTTAGTGGTTTATCATTGAGTTGGTTTAAAGCAGTACAGTTCTTCTGCCATAAACCATCTAGGGTTAAAGAAAATAAAATAAAATACCTCCAAGAATTTAGGTCTTTTCAGGAAATATTGGGAGAAAGACGGGGAATCTTTGAAAGAGAACCACACACATGCACACGCACACATACATCCCTTTTAAGTGTTGTTTGTCTATCATTTCATAAAAGTACTTTGCATGTACTTCATCTGTTTAACTCTGTACATTTACTTATTAAAAACAAAATTTAGAGAATCTTTAAAGTGCAGATAGCAGTATTGAAAGAAATTTAGTGTGAGAGACTCTTGCATTGAACAAGAACTCATCTGGGATTCTGTTATTTCTGTGGAATGGGAAAGGTACTTTTATGCATTAGGTTAGGTGAGACAACCAAGGCTCATATAGAAAATGACCTTGCATACATTTTTGTGTGCACACAATGTATGCATCTATCTCTGCCTCAAACAGCATTCAATGTCTAACAAGTTGCACTCAGTATCACCAACATTTGCTTTTAAGAACATTAGCATTTCCTCTCTGTCTCTCTCTCTCTGTGTCTCTGTCTCTCTCTGTCTCTCTCTCTCTCTCTCTCTCTCTCTTTTTCTTCTTCGTTCAACTCTCTATCCTGGAATAAGTATGCACTCAACCTGCATCGCTACTGTTGATTGTCCATTTGTAGACAAGGTGCCCTGATGAACGGCACTTATCCTGATATTTTTTTCTTCTTAACTGGTCAGGGAAGAAATTTAAACAACAATACTCCATAGGACAGTTCTTTTTGGTGCTTTACATGTGCAAATGTTAGCTTTCAAGAGTCCTCACTAAAATGACTATTTCTTTAGAAGAGTAAGTGCTTTAGAATGTTGTTCTCCTTAATGTTTTCTCCTCCAAGAAATGTCCAAGGATATTTAAGAAGAAAGTCTCAGTGAGGTACAGCACTATAAGACACAAATAACCAAGCATTGCCTCTTCTCCAAAGACATAAATATACTTGTATCTCTTATATTTGTTTATTCAGTACTTCTTAAAATTTCTACTCAGCTGAACAGATCATGTCCCTTCTGCTTGCCAAAGTCATGTTAGTCTGTGGGAGGTCCCTGAGTAGCTAACTGTGTTGAAGGAGAGCCTAAGGACTTCCCTATCATGTTTGAGCCATTCATTAAAGAAGCCTAATAAATGTTTAAACTTTGGGTGTATGACCTTGAATAAATTGCTTTCACTTTCTCCGTCTGTCTTTGATTTTCCTGTATGGCTTTTTCACAAGCTCTGTTCAGACTCATGTTCTTCCATGTTTCTTCTAGCCTGTCTTTCCAGCACAGTAACACTGAACTGAGAGGGCAGTCCCATTTGCTTTTATATCATGTTCCTATCTTAACCCTCTTCATTTTGCAATTCAAAGAAGCAGGTAGGCTGAGGGATATGAACTCAGTATTGTTAGTCTCTTGCTTGCTATTTATTAAAAATGTGACCTTAAATACGTAAATCTTCTTCAGCTTCATTTCCTTCCTTTGTGAAATGATAAATGGTGGAGGTAGGAGACAAGACACTAAATAAAACATTTGGGACAAAAGGATTTGTTTCATGTCGCTGTTCTTTTATTCTTAGCATTCATGGTAATCTCTGACATACAAAAAGCATACTACAATAATTTACTGTATAATATGCATAACAACAATGAATTCAGTGGCTTTTATATGACTTTATATAGCCGTTCTTCTGTTTCCAACATTGCTAGATTCTGGGTTTTCTTTCTGTTCAGGTTTCAAAAGCGTTGCCTCAATGATATTATTGTTATCCTGGTTACTGCTGATCACTTTGGATGCCCATCTTCTCTTTATCTTTTTCTCCTTTTTTTATTTTTCGGTATTGGAAATCAAACTCACATCCTCACCCTTGCTAGGCAGGTGTTTTGCCACTGAGCTGTATCCCCATCCCCCATCTTTCCTTCTTAAAATACAGAATTTTGATTAATCCGTGGTCTCAGGTAGTGTCCATCCTTAAACTTTCACACAGATTTCAGTGCCTTTCTTTGATTTTGTGAATCCACACTGTCCTATGTGTTTTCCCCAAGTTCACTTCTGCTCATGCGAAGTGACAGCCCACCATGCCTGCTGTCTGCACCTACACTTCAGATTCTTTCTCTCTGGTGCTACCCATTTACAGAGGAGCTTCGTGAGACTTGGGTTTAAGTTTTGAAGGCACCTAGGTGGTCCTTGCTCTTTCTTCTGCTCTTGGTTTTTTTTTTTTTTCTTCAAACTTGTTTGGTGCCTGACAAAGTGGTCAGTACTGTACTCTAGTAAAATGTAAAACTCAGAAGAAATGGACAGATTCTTAGACATGCATGAATTACCAAAGCTGAATCAAAATACAAAGAAATTGTAAATAACTCAATATCAGTCAATAAAATTGAAGAAATTTTAAAAATCTACCAACAAATATCCTGATGGAGTCACTGCTGTATTCTACAAGAACTTCAGAGAAGATCTATGCCACTACTTCCCAACTCTTTAATGAAATTCAAAGGGAAGCAATACTCTGAAACTCATTCTTACAAGCAAGCATTACCCCCGATACCAAAACCAGAGAAGGATCCAACCAAAAAAAAAGAAAACTACAGATCAATCTCTCTAATGAACATGAATGCAAAATTCTTCAGTGAGATAATGGCCAACAGACTGCAGCAAATCATCAAGAAGATCATACGCCATGACTAAGTAGGATTCACCCTAGGGATGCAGGTGGTTTAACACACACAGATCAATAAATGTAATATACCACATTAATACTATATATATATATTTATATATGAACACACAAATATGATTACTACTCATCTCACAGGTTAAAGAAGGGTCATTAGAATGAATAAATAAAGTATGTAACTAGTGCCTCTTGAACAAGAAAACTGTGTGATTTTAAATTTAAACTATAAAGTTTGGCCAAAACAAGCATGAATTATCAATTTAAGAGACAATCCATTCATTAGGTGAATAATTTTGGAGATTCTTTGCTGAACAGATGACCTCTGTCTTTAAGAAACCAATAAGAACTGCCTTGCATGTGTTTTATAAATACACATACACAAGCATACACATGTATACATACATATACATGTATATATGCATATACACACAGGCATATATATATATATTATATATATATATAATTTACATACACTTAGGTGTGAACAGATATGTATATATAAATATGTATTGTATCTGTAAACAATAACACCTTAGTGCTTCCTGAGTGTAAATACTGTAATTAGGTTGACAAACAGAAGCATTCCGTAAAATTGCTTTCATTTGTGACTCTGCAAGGAGAGATGCACATGGAGGCAGCTATCTTTCCCAGCAGGACAAATAGCTGGCCCTCCTATCACTCTTGTGAACATGGTTAGATAAAAGGAAATGATTAATTTAACAAGACTCAAAACCCAATAGTGTCAACTTTGGAAATTGCTGGGGCATAGGAAAGCCTCAGCTTGCTTGACGTTCTTTCAATCATTACAGATGTAGAAGGGGGATCCTAGGTTATTTTATATTACTAGGTTAATATTGATAATATAGCACTGCAAATGCAAAGGTTAGATAAAGCAAATGGATGATTTGATCTCTCTGGATATCACATCTTCAGGAGAGAAAGTCAAAAGATTCTCCCCATTCTTTCTCATTCTTTCCCACAGAAAGACTTGCACTCGTGTACTTTACAGAGTCCTGTAAGAAACCCTAACTATTCCCTAGTTTTCTGTGAAAGTGCCTATCGAAGATAGAAGACAAAGCTATTTGGTAGGCTATTTTTGCAGACTTCATTTGCTGCCTGTGCTGTATCTTCTCAGTACTGTGGCTGGAATTGGCCAAGTAACTTACTTTGGTCAACAGAATGAGGGGAAGTAAATGACTTCTAGTTCCTATCCTAGGCTTCAAGAATTTCCTTGGTGCTGTGATACCATGAGAAGGGTCTGTGCTACCCTGCTGGAGGATGAGACCGACAAGAGATGCAGAGACCCTTGTTACTTAATCCTGCCTGCTAAAAACAGCTTACTTCATGTGACAATCAATTGACCCTGCACATGTGAATGAGATTCATCCACTTTAGCAGAGCCTTCCAACTAAAGCCAAACTAATAGATGCTATGTACTATAAGGCTCCATCGAGGATTTGTGGTTGTCTTCTAGTCAGGCAGAGCTCCTTAGGGGTCCGTTTTAACTGTAGAGCCAATGGATGAAGATAAGAAACATTACAACATTAATACGGGAAGAAAGAAAAACAAGCAAAAAGTAGTATGTGAAACTGACAGAAAAAGTAATCACTGCCTTGTCTAGAGATACAAGCGTTTTCTTTGAAGAAGTTCTAAGATTTACTGGAGGTCAGCTAGCTCTGGCTTTAAAACCCACAGAAAGTACTCACTGATCACATGGGATAGGAAAGATGTGTGGAAGAGAAAACTCCATGAGAATGGTGGAAGAAGATTTGAGAAATTATAAAATATGAAAATAATCCAAAATTGCAGAAGCAGTGATTTATTTAATGTTTTCAGTGAATAACTGTAGATTCTAATACTGGCAAAAAATCAAAACTTAAGATGTGGCTAGTGCTAGAAGAATTAATCAGCTAATAGAACCAAAATGAAAACTGGCATTGTTTTCAATTTAGATTACAGGTTGGAAAAAAAAGAAAAAACAGATTTAGGTTTTTCAAAACACCACTGGTTTTTTTGAAACAACTGTCTTAGTTAAAAGATAGTTATAATTTCTGCTAGTTGAGTGCAAGGTGCAATGGTGACTCTGGAACCCTTTGTACTGTTTGCAAGGTGCTGTCTGACTCACCACTACAGAACTTCTAGGGCTCAGCAAGACCAGTTGTGTGAACCAGCCCCTGTGGCAAAGTTGGGACTAACAGTTGGTAAAACACTTTTTTACATAGCTAAGTCTTCCCACATGGTTCTATATGTATTTCTATATATGTGATATCCACATTTCCCACTTTCATCAAATGTAGGAAGCACCATAGACTAACTTGGGACTCTCATCTTTTAAAAAATTTAATTCCAAGAAATATTCATCTACTTAAATATTAACATTTGACAAGAGTTCCAGCTTCTAGGAAGAATCTTTTCTTGTGAATAATTCCTCTCTTTCTTGACTTTTAGTCTCTACCCTTGGTCTCCTGACACAGAGTTTCACGCATGTCTATTTGCACGATTGGATCATGTTTCACTAGCTGATGAATCTTAACATTCAGGGTCTCACTGAGGATGACACAGGATAGCTTCCTCACATCAGTATTAAAACTGCCAAATGCTGCAGCATCTGTTCAAGGTGGATCCTGGGTTAATAAACAAAGCCATTACAAAAATCACAGTATACCTCTTAGGATAGAACAATTATAATGTGTTTATCCTTTTGTATAAAGTCCATTCTCTTCAATATGACTAGTACAATCTTTGATTATAAAAATCAGCCTGATACCTTCTGATTTCTGAGTCTACAACTTCGCACTTCCTATGCTAAGTATTTGTAATTCACTCAAAATACCATGCTGAGTGGTTTTGTTCTGCATTCACAAACCATGTTCTCCGTGCTTGGGATGATCTGTCCCACCAGTTGTCCACATGGTAGAATGTTCTTTGTCCTTTTGAGCATTGCCTCAATAGTACATGTGAGCCCAGGCTAAGCTAGTTAGCAACTTAAAGAGACTCCGCTCCAAATAAAAATAAATAAATAAATAAATAAGTAGTGCTGGGAACATAGCTCAGTGAGAAAGCCTTGGGTTCAATCCCTAGTACTACAAAACATAACAAAACAAAACAAAATGCTTTCTTCGGCATTATTTTTCATAAGAGTGATAAGAACCCACACTTTCCTTTTGTTTTCTAAATATATTCTTCTGTCATTGCATTATATTATTAATGTGTATGTTTTAGCACCATCCACCAACAACAAATGGTAAAATATTAATAGAAAGTTTTTATGTGTTTGCATAAAAATGAAATTAATCTTTATGGGTCAGTGGAATAACATCATTGTTATCATCATCTGCATTTTACAGATGAGTAAATGGAGGGACAAAGAAGTTGCCTAGCTAGTTGGGATTCAAATCCAGGCAGATTCCAGAGACTATGAATACTATGTTGCCTCTCAACACTGTACAACCTTTAGATGCCTAAAAGAATATTTTGATGCTTCAGTTCTTGCTTATCTGAAATGACGTTAATGAGACATGTAATATTTTTATCTCTAACATGATGTCCACCCAACTTGACACCAGTTGGAGAAAAAATTTCTCTCCAAAAGTAACTTCTGTGTTGTTCTTCTAGTTCCAGAAAAAAAACCTCCTGCTCCCTTTTTGCATGTGCGCCGAGCCCTCGTGACTCCTGAGACTCCACAACCACCCAAGCACTCCACCCCCAAGCCACAGTAACTTTGTTTCCTATTTTGCGCATGCAGATGCTCCTTCAAATCAGCTGTTGATATGTCATTTTGCCCACCTCCCAAACTCCTCCCCAAGACAGACCTGATAAAAGTACTTCCACTCTGTTCTCCCTCTCGCAAGTGCTTGCCTCTCTCCTGTAGCCCAATGAAGGCCTCTTTTCCCCTTTCTCTGTCTCTCTTATCCTACCAACATCTTATCAGTTTCCCCTACTGTTATCTCCACTTCACATTTGAAGGCATGTCTCATCCAGGGTATACTTGGGTTAAAAGAGACACCAGTGTTCTGGGCATTATAAGAGAAACTTTCCAAGAACTTCAACAGTAACTGTAAATACAACCACTCTGCATTTAATTTGAAAGAAAATCTCAGCCCTCTAACTACTTACATGCTGGAATTATATTTCTTTGTCTATTGCAGAAAACTCACCAAGTACATTTCCTATGCTTATCACTTCAAAAATAGCTCTGGGGTTCCTGAACAATCACAAACAAAGCAAGGAAAGCAAGATCAAAGACCCTCGCTTGAGGGCATCTTCAGATAAGCAAAGGCGCTTATGTTATGCCCACCAGTTACAAGATGTCCCAACCACCATGATGATACTGGTTTTTGAAAAAAGTGCAGAGCAGAAATAATTAAAGTGGAGAAAGATTTTAGAATGTGGAGATGGCCATAATTAAAATTAGTGATAGCAAAAATGCTTTTTTCATAATTTAATTGGTTGGGAGTTCAACATCTAATACAGTGTAATTTTCTAGGCAGTAGCAGAGGTTTACTACAGTGATTTTACATTTTCAATTATAGAATTAAAGAGCACAATAGGATTAAAAATACAAAAGAAAGATTCTAAAAGAAAGGACTGAATAAATGTAAAGAAAAGCATCTCCATAAATACATATCCTAAAGCACTGATGATCAGGTTTCCATCCTGGTCACCACGTGATCAAATGGTATGTTCCACTTGTTGGACATCAAATGTCTGCTATTGAACTTGTGCTTTCAATGGGTCCATATAAAATTTCCATGGAAAGAGTTCTCTCTATCCTCTTTCTGCAGAGTGATATCTACATCGTTTGCATGTCACTTTCCAGGCAAACATACTGCACTGTATTTGACATGTTAAAAGTCTTCCCCTTGACAGTTAGGGGAAGGCCAATGAGAAAAGACCTTTATCCTTACGTGCTTAGTTCAGACTCCTCTCAGCTCTCTCCCTTAGCATCTTGTTGATGGTTTGTGGTTCCATTTAGGTGACTCACAGTTCCTTCAGAACTTACCAAATACTAAAAGCAATTCCATTATTGCTTGCTCACAAAACATTCTTTTAAATAATTCAAGAGATTATGATTTTAGTTAGTGCTAATGTCCTCTACCTGGTGATCAATTCAGACATTTAGGATACAGAAAGCATGCCAGGTGTTTGAGAAGTCATAAGCAGAAGCCTGTAAAAAGCTTACAGATTAAAGGTGCAAGAATAAATGACAAACACAGAAATCCAATATAAAATATGTCAATGGCCACATAATTCCATCCTATCCCTATGCCCACAATCTATCACAAAACTCCACATTTTATAATCCAGTATGAACACCAAATCTCTCCATTTCTTTCTCCTTTCTCTGATCCAAATTGCCAATATTTCTTCCATTTATTACTGCATAATTTTTCCTGCTGATCTTCTGAATCTTTTCTATTGATATTCTAAATCTTTTCTCTCTCTTTTTTTTGGTGGGGGGGCACTGGGGATTGAACTCATAGACCTTGTGCTTGCCAGGCAGGTGCTTAGGCCACTGAGCTAAAAACACCCAGCCCTTGTCCTTTTGAGACAGGGTCTCACTATGCCATTCAGGTTGACCTTGAGCTCACTTTGTAGCCCAAGCTGGTCTCGAACTCACAAAGATCCTCCTGTCTCAGCCTCCTGAATGCTGGGATTACAGGCGTGAGCCACCGCACCCGACTAAATCTCTTAACTTTCCAGAATCCACAAGCTCACATTTGTAATCAGAGTGATTTTTTTAATGCAAATCTTACCATTTTTAAACTTAAAGTTGTCAGTTTAATAATTTTCTCAGGGAGTATTTCCTGAATTATTATATGATACATGCTACAATTGCTTTCTTTATCATAAGTTGCTGTAAAGTTGGTATCTTTTCTCATAGTTACACCTTTATTCAGAGTTGTTACTTTTTTTTTTTTTTGTACTGGGAATTGAACTCAGGACCTCAAGTTTGCCAGGCAGGCACTGCACCACAGAGAAACATCCCTGGCCCTACAGTTGCCATTATTATACTGTAAATTTTTTGGAGATGCATCATGTTCATCCAAATTCACTTCTTCTCTAAGGCCTAATGTAGCATACCCTGCTCTTAATAGATTCTTGAAATAAATTTTTAAAACAATCAATACATAAAAGACTAAATACATTTATGAGTAGGTAAAACATTTTTAGAAAACCCCATTTTCATTCAAATTACAGTTGGTCATATAGGCAGACCTCCCATTACCCCTTAATTATCTAAAACAGGGCAGTAGCTAACTAATGATAACCAGAATATTCTGTAGCTTGTAGATTTCATAAACCTCATTTTGAGTATCCTCAATGTGAAAGGAAACTCAAGAAGTTTGAATCAATCTTTACCAACACTGAATCTTGTTAGACTTCAATGAGCCATAACAATTCATGATGTGAAGACAAGCAAAGAAAAAATGTATATCCCTTGGAAATGCAATACATGGGTTTGTAATTTTTTTATGTGTCTCACTAAGAAAACTGTTTTCTTTAACATCGCATTTAATTGAATTTTACAATATCCATTCATACCATCATTTTTTGAAAACAGCAGATTTGGAATATGTTTGATTTCCCGGGTATGAAGATGCTAGGCATGTTTTATATGAATCTTCTTCCTCTATAGAGGAACATAAAATCATATCATTAGAAAGAAATCAATGAAGACGTTTTCACACTGTCTTGGGGATAGGGACTGTTTTTGTTCCCATAGACAATCATTAACTCAAAATTCTGGTTCTAGAGTAGCAGGCATTTGAATACCAATGTCACAAAGGAGAGTTCCATATGTCTAAAATGAAAGTGTAGACATCAACTCAGATCACACAGTCATTCATTCAAGCTGCAGACAATAATACAATGATGTGGTTTTGGAGATACTCCACTATGACTAGAACATTGTGTGACTCTCTCAATGCTGAACTTTAAAGATACAGAAATGAGAATGACGCTAGATTGTTTCAAGAAAGGGAATATAATTGAACCATACAAGAAATGCCATGTCTTAACCAAGTGTGAAGGTTAAGTGCTCTCCTGGGAAGGGAGAGTATGTTTTCATCCAATGAGTATTATTTATATTCTCCTCCTGCTGCAGAGAAAAAGCAACCTATAGTATAGCTAGCACAGTGTCTACAATAGATGAAGGTAGAGCAATTTCAGTCAGTCATGTTGATTTGCATTCTGAAGCAAAACACCAAGTGTGAGCCCTGGGCAAAGTTTGTGTTCTATATATTGCAGCCATTTCTGGGATGTAGAAACAAGAACTCATGGTTCAGCTGGGAATTTAAGACAAAATAAATCTTGGCAAAAAGATAAGACGAAAAACAAAAGATGAACTGAGGTTTCCTTGTCTCAGGATAGATATACACTGTGGGAAGTGTAGAAGAGACAGATCGAGAGGCTAATCTTTTGTCTACTTTGATAGATTATGAAACATCCCTAACTATCAGACTCTCATAATATGTAATCCCTTTTAAGAAATGGAAGACACATTAGCCGGGCGTGGTGGCTCACGCCTGTAATCCCAGCACTCGGGAGGCTGAGATAGGCGGATCGTTGTGAGTTCGAGACCAGCTTGGGCTACAAAGTGAGCTCAAGGCCAGTCTGAATGGCATAGTGAAACCCTGTCTCCAAAAGAGGGCTGGGGATCTAGCTCAGTGGTCTAAGTACCTGCCCGGCAAGAACAAGGTCGTGAGTTCAATCCCCGGTGCCCCAAAAAAAAAAAAAAAAAAAAAAAGAAAGAAATGGAAGACACTATTGCCTTTCAGAGTCTTCTGTTACATTCCAAAGGAGCAGAGCTACAGGGTATCTTCCAGCTTACACAACTGCCCCCAAGAGATACATGGTCTCTGTACTCAGAGTGAGCATCGCCTGGCCAATCAAAGGCAGCACTTTTACCTGACAGGCACGAAGCATGGAACTCATATAACATGATTTAATTTTCATAAGAGGCCATACAGAAGGTATACTTATGATCTTTTATTTTTGAGAAAATAGAAGGTGAAAAGATTAAATAACCCGCTTAAGGTCACATAACTAGTAAGTCACAGAGCTGGCGCTCAAATCATCCGAAGTGTCTATATTTGTGAAAAACTTCTGCATTCCTTCCCTGCCTCTTGCAGGAAAATACCATCTCTTGTGTATTCTTCTCTATACTGTTGAAACCACAAGTACCTTTTCAATTCTCAGGCTTACTCTGAGACAAGGGTAATATCAACATAAAAGTTTTCCTAATAGGACAAAAGTTACACACAATTCCTGCTCACATATGTATGCACATACATACAAACAGACAGACAGACACACACACGCACACACACACATTAAAAAATATCACTACTTGAGTTTTTAATGGAGAAAATTTGGGGAGTTGAATCATTGAAAAATACAGTTATGACTTAGATAAACTTAAAATAGTCATTCTCGATTCACTGGGAGCAACGTGGTGGCAGCTGCTCTGGACCTGGCTTGGGTCCGGGGCGAGTGCAGCAATCTACAACTAGCTGTACACCTTGGGAAAGAGTGACCAGACCCATAAAAATCTGTGCCCATCCCCAACAGCCACAGACGTGTGGAGCGCCCCTGGCATCTGGCCTGCCAGCGACGCACCCATTAACCCGGAGCGGCACAGCAGAGGCTGCTCTGGGCCCGGCTTGGGTTGGGGGCACGGCCAGTGAATTCCACCTAGCCATTCAGCTTGGGACTTCGCCAGGAGTCCTGTGGGGGTTTCTGTCTGTCCCTCATTGGGCCGGGCAATTCGGGGCATATCTGGGGCCCTGCCTAAAACCCACCCATTCACCCGGAGCGCCATGGCAGATGCCTCTCGGGACCTCACTTGCCTTGTGGGTGCGCACAGTGAATTCCACCTGGCTGTGCAGCTTGGGACCTTGCCAACAGACAGGTAGGACTCTGGGCCCCCTCCCCATTGGCCCGGGAAGGTTGGAACTTCCCTGGCATCCTGCCTGGGCTCTGCCCAGACACCGCCCAGCAACAGAACAGCCACAGTGGTAGTCTTGGCTGGAGCTGAAGGTGTGCATTGTGAGTATCACCTAGCCTTGGCACCTCAACTGTGCATGTTGGATTCACCTTCCACAGTGGAATACAAGAAAATGACAAAAAGAAAGAGCAAAATGAAATCTTGCACCTCCAGTACTTCCCAAACAAGCCAAAGAGACATGGACACAGAAGAAAATATGAGCCACACACCTGAAACTTCTGAAATGATAGCAACTGAAGTAAAGAAACAACTCTATGAAATTTTAAAGGAACTGAAGTTAGAAATGATTTCCCAGGTAAAATAAGAGATGATAAATGTAATGAAAGAAATGCTAGGCACATCTAAAGAAGATATAGTTGGAAAAATAGAGGAATACTGCAAGAGGACGGAAAACCTGAATGGCGATACAAGAAAGAATTAGAATGCATGAAACAGATTCAAAGAGATACCCAGGAAATCAAGAATGCCATCAAAAGCTGGCAAAGCCACCTCAATTAATGTGAAAATAGAATTTCAGACCTCGAAGACATGATTGCACCTAGTGAGGAAGAAAGGAAACATCTTTTAAAAATAACAAGGAATCAGGAAACAGCAATTCAGCACTTGCAAGATGACACAAAGAAAAACAATATAAGACTAATAGGTGTAAAGGAAAAAGAAGAAGAAAACACAAATGATATAAAATCACTATTTAAAGAAGTCATAGCTCAAAATTTCCCAAACATGGGAAAGGAAGCTGACATACAGATAAGTGAAGCATATAGAACTCCAACTAGCCATAACCAAAACAAAGCAACACCCAGACATGTAATTTTCAGCATTCCAGAAATTCAACATAAGAACAGAATATTAAAAGCTGTGAGAGAAAAGAAGCAAATCACCTATAAAGGAAAGCCCATCAGAGTCACAGCAGACTTCTCAACACAAACAATGAAGTCAAGAAGAGCATGGAGCAAAGTACTTCAAGTCCTAAAGGAAAACTACTTCCAACCCAGAGTGATGTAACCTGCCAAACTATCCCTCAAAATTGATGGAGGAATAAGATACTTCCATGACAAAGAGCAGCTGTAGAACTTCATGACTGCCAAACCAACCCTGCAAAAAATACTGGAAGATGCTCTAGATAGACATGAAAATAGCTACTATGTCAAAAACATCAACAGAAGAAGAACACCAAGCAGGGCAAACAATTAAGTAGAGGGAAAAGGTAAAGAAACCACTGCAGAAAGATAACATGACTAAAACAAGCCAGTATATATCAGTTATAACCATTAATGTAAAAGGCCTCAATTCACCAATCAAAAGGAGCATACTGGCAGAATGGGTCAAAAAACAACATCCTGCCATATGCTGTCTACAAGAAACCCATCTAACCCAAAAGGAAACTCATAGACTGAAGGTCAAAGGATGGAAAACAATAATCCATGCAGCAGGAACCCAGAAAAAAGCAGGGGTAGCTATTCTGTTTGCAGATGATGTGAACTTCAAACAAATAATGGTCCAAAGAGATAAAGAAGGTCACTACATACTGGTTAGGGGAAAACTCCAAGAGGAAGAAATAACAATCTTAAATATAAATGCACCAAATATGGGAGCACCCAACTATATAAAACAAAGATTAATAGAAATGAAAAATCAAATAATCAATAACACAATTATAACAGGAGACCTTAACACACCCTTGACTCAAAGAGACAGATCAACTAGATAGAAAATCAGCAAAGAAATAACAGAACTGAATCAAACCTGTGAACAAATGAACCTGCGAGACATCTACAGAGTTTTCCACCCAACAACATCAGAGTATACATTCTTCTCAGCTTCACATGGGACATTCTCTAGAATAAACCATATGTTGGCCAATAGAATATGCTTAAATAAATGCAAAAGAATTGAAATTATCCCATGCATACTATCTGATCACAGTGCCATCAAACTGGAAATTAATGACAAAAGAAATTGCAAAAATTCCATAAACACATGGAAATTAAATAACACACTCCTGAACAATCAGTGGGTCACAGAGGAAATTAAACAAGAAATTAAATAATATCTACAAGAAAATGAAAATACAAATACAACCTACCAAAATCTGTGGGATGCAATGAAAGCAGTCCTCAGAGGGAAATTTATTGCTATAAAAAATGATCACATTGAGGCTTTTATAGGTAAATGGATGTGACTTGAGACCATACTCATAAGTGAAATAAACCAAACACACATGTGTAAACACCACATTGTCTCCCTAGTGTAAGAAACTGAAAGACTCAATAAGATACAAATTTCCGATAAATATGGAGAAATGGTTCTGAAATCCAATGGTGCTTTTATTCTTTGATTTGACTGGTTTAAGTCCCTTTCCTACTATTTGAAGGCAATATGTAAGAAGATAGGAACAGCTCTTTTGAAAAATGAGACACTACGGTAGCCATTGCTGGTTTCTTGTTGTCCGACTTAAAGGCCTGTAATGCTCTTTTTTAAAATCTGGTTTTATATTACTTTGTTTTGTTTGAGTTTATTGTCTGTAAATGTATGAACAACCATTTCGAAGAAAGCAAGAGACACTAGGGTAACCATTGTTAATCTCCTGTTGTTATGGTTTGAAAACCTGTATAGCTTGCAGTGTTCTGTTTTGAAATGTTATATTATGTTTGACTCTATTCTGTTTTCTTTTGCTTTGTTGTGTTCTGTTTTGTTTTGTTTTGTTCTATTCTCTTGAAAATTAAAAAAAAATAGTCATCCTCGGTGAAAGGAGATAGATCAAGCAATAGGAAAACAAAAATTGATTTTTAAAAAAACAGTGCTATAATATCGCATAAGCCAAAGTGTTGTTGTGAATATAGGCAAGCAGCTCAGCCCAGTGGTCCACACCTTTAATTCTAGCACTCTAGGACAAGTAGGTAGGAGGATCACAAAGTCAAGATCAGCCTGGCAGTTTGGAAATTTAGCAAGATCCTGTCTCAACATAAAAATAAATTAATAAAAAAGTCAAGGATGCAACTCAAAGTGAAGGACCTGGCTTCAATCTCCAATACTGAAAAAAAAATGAGTTACACTTTAAGGAACATCTTCTCTAAAGATCCAATTTCAATAAAAGTCCTTCAATATAGGAAAGCATTGTACAACAAAGTGTTAAATATTATCTTCTATGATATTTTCAAAGAAAGGAAAATTTCCCTGACTCGATTTTTTTCCCTTAAAGACTGAGAAAGAAAAATGATATATCCTGCCATTCTCCACTCAATCACACTTAAATTCCCGATGACTAAATTCCCACCAATATTTTGAGATCAATCATTCTGTATTTTCTCTTGAAACATCCAGAAACAACACTGTGGCCTTCAACCCCAGAATTAACATCTAAAAAATGGCAAATAGAAATTATGGAGACACGCTAATACAGTTTGATGAATAGGTTGTACTGAAAAAGTGACTGAAAAATGTAAAGTACAACATTCAGTCATATATCAAGAAAGTATTTTACATAGCAGAAGTTTTTATTTATTCACCTTAAAATATGGGGATTTTGAAAGAGAAGTAAGAATGCAAGGAAGAAATTATTGACTTTAATATACAACTGAGATATCTGATTCTGAGAACACCTTTCTTCTCAGATGTAAATTGAAAGAAAATGTTTTCATTCATTTGTTTGTCTGTTCAGCATTTATTGGACATTCAGGTTGTGAGGTAGACCTGTGCTTTATACACTTTAATGTGCATACAAATCACCATGTCATACTGTAAAATGCAGATTGAACTTGGGGCTCAAGAGTGCATTTCTAGGAGGCACAGATGCTACTGGTCTGTGGATCACACGTTGAATAACAAGACTTCAGCTCAGAATTATCTAATTGAAATTTCTGTATTGATAGAAATGTTCTATATCAATTGCACCCAATATGACAAATTAAATTTGTGTGATAGTTGAAGGCAACATGAACCCTAAAGAACTACATCAAATTGTCATGACAACTGACAGTCTGTAGTTAGGGAAATCACCATCTAATCTGCTGTTACTCATTAATAGAATTCCAGCTGTGCTTTGTTTTTGAAGGAGAGAGAAACAAAGAGGAGAAGATGAGGACATGCGAGAGGTCTATGTGGCTTATTAAAAATTCCCAGGATTCCCTCCTAATGGGTTTAGTTTGGCATAAAACAGTAACGTTCAGTGTCATTGCCATTGCCCTTTAAAAACATCCTTTTTTTTTTTCTGGTATACATTTCGGAAAGTACTATCTAGTCATTAAAATTTACAGATTTGAGTCTATTGCTTCTTCTCCAAAATTTTGATGACTATCAGAAGATAAATTTATCTCCTTTTTTGTATTTCTTCTTTTGTTTTTCAGTTGCTGGTGGAAAAAGTACCTTATGGTAACTATGGTAACAAAGATGCCATTTTATTGATTTCTTTTCCTGTAGTTTGGAAGATATTCAGCTTTAGGATATGAAATTCTCAAAAGCGTTAGCTAAATTATTTTAAATAAAATTCTAAACCATTTTATTCTCAAGTATTTTTGATATATTCTTTTTATTTTCTTTTATAAGTACATGTTTGTTGTATATAATTACATTCATTGTAGGTAATTTATAAATGTACATAACACATTTCAATTCTTTTTAGTTCACTTTCTGCTATCCCCTCTTATTTTGTCAGCATCAGATTCATTTATTTATCTTATAAAACCTTATATAATGAACTATTTCATATATAGATTAAAAACCAAACTAATAAGACAAATAAAACATATAAAACACATAAAATAATTATAATTAGTCATTACACATTCTGATATACTGTCAGAATTGGAATACAATTACTTTTTCCTTTTTTTCCCATTGGCTGCTTTTATTCTATACTTTATTTATATATTAAGCTTTTATGTAAAAGAAACCTTGTGATATTTAACTTTGTGCGTCTAAGTAATTTCCTTAATGTTAGCTACTACATAGATCACAGTGCTATATCTTTAACTCTTTGAAAGAGATACCTAGACGGGGGAAAGCTGAAACAAATGGAACCTCTATTTTTAGTTTTTTGGAAGAATCGCCTTACTGATTTCCACAGTGACTATGCCAAGTTACATTCCCACAAACAATGGAGGCAAATTCCTTTCTCTCCAAAGCTTAGCCAGAAGATGTTATTGACTGATTTCTTGAAGGTAGCCTTTCTTTCTGGTGTAATAAAAATTCTTGGTGTTTCAACTTGCATTTCTGAAACTGCCAGTGATATTGAATATTTTTCTTTTCTTTTAATTTTGAATACAACCAAATGAAATAAAACAGAATAGAATCAATCACAGCAAAACAATGAATGTGGTACATGACTTCAAAAAAGAGTAAAAGAAAATCAATAATGGCTACCAGAATGCCTCTTGTTATCTTCAAAATAACTGCCCATACCATCAGGCATAAATAAAACCAAACAAAATAGAACACAATAAAATCAGTAGGAGAAAAAAAAAAACAGAACAGTGAAAGCAATACAAAACTTCAAAACAAGATAATCGTAAAACAACAGTGGTTACCATAATGCTTCTTTTTATCTTCAGAATAGTTGCCTATACCTTCAGACATAATACAATCAAACAAAACAAATTAGAGTAAAATCAATCAAAGCAAAACAATGAAAACATCATAGGGCTTCAAAATGACACAATAGGAAATCCACGATAGCTACCATTATATATCTTATTATCTTTGAAATAGCTGTCCATGCCATTAATTATAATAAAATCTAACAAAACAAAACAGAATAAAACCAAACTAAACAGAACAATTTGAAGACAATATGGGTTTCAAATCATGATAATAGATTAACAACAGCCCCTGCCTTCCCTTTTTAAACAATTCCTCCCCTTTCACTTTCACCATATGTATTGTGCATTTTGGATCTCACTAACTCCTTGCCTCACTTATTTGAATACTTCCTTTTCCCATGCTTGGGAAGTTCTCAGATATTCTTTCTGTAAATCAACTTTTATGTCATTTGTGTTGACCCCTGTTTTTTCACTCACACCTTTTATGATGAAGTTGTTTCTTTTCATTGTCTTGCAGTCATTCAATTGTTACTTCCTGGTTCCTTGTTATTTTTAAGAGATCTTTCCTTTTGTGATCACAAGCTGCAAGGTTTGAAAATCTATCTTCAGTTTCTTACAAGTGGTTCTGCCAGCTTTCAATGGAGTTTTTAATTTCCTGGATATCTCATTGAATCTGTTTCATGTATTCTAAATGTTTTTTATATTGTTAATTCAAGGTTCCCCTCGTTTTCCTATGCTCCCCTGCTTTTTTACTTTGTCTTCTTTAGAGGTGCTTAGGAATTCTTTTATTATGTTTTGCTTTTCTTCTTTTACCTGAGATAGTATTTCTGTTCTAATTTCTTTCATAGCCTCATGAAGTTGTTTCTTTACTTCAGTTGACATCACTTCAGACATTTCAGGTATGCAACTCCTGATCTCTTCCATGTTTACATCTCCTGGACTTGTGCTGCTTGGGTTGGAAGCCAGAGATTGCCTTTTCCATCTTCATCTTGACATATTCCTGGGTTCTTCTGGACAAGTGGGTAGTGGGGTCCCAGGAACTTCTCACATTGGCTACAATTTCTCTGAAGCGAGACTGTTTGGTTTTTCTAGCCAGTGCTGGCCATGGGTACAAGATGGCGGTCCTTGGGTGCGTTGGTGCTGGTATCTCTGCTGTTTTTTCCCCAGCCTGTGCTGGCTCCTCTATGACTGATGGAGTATGCATGGTGGGTGGGGCTGACTGGGGCCTGAGGGCCTGAGCTGGCTACTGGTGGGGAACCTACACAATGGCCTCTGTAATGTGCATGGGGGGAAGACTCAGTGCAAGAAATTTTTGTGGGTCTGCACCCAGCTAGGAGCTGCTGGAGGAAGCCCAGAGCAGTTTTGGTTCCTGGCTTATCCTGCCCAACTTGAAAGTGGCTCCCAGCCAATTGCTCTCTCCTATGGGAGTACTTAGTCCTCTGCACTCATCACCAGTGAGTGCAGTACTCCATGTCTGCTGCTCCCTTTGACCACTGCATCTCTTTACAGAGGACTCTGGGGTCACCAGCAGCCACAGTCACTGTGACTGTGCATCCCCAGGTTCCAATAGTTCCTCTTGCACAGTGAGTTTGGCTCTGGACTAAGGCACTGCCAGCTACCACCTTCTTCATTTAAGTTTTTCTTTTTACTCTCTCTGTGGGCTTCAGTTCACACTTTAGATTCTCCCAGAGTCCAGGGGACCCACTTCCTTCCTTCTTGTCTTCCCCATGATGCTATATTCTAGCATCTGGACTGTGTCTCTCAGAGAGGCTGCTTACTCTTCCATCATCTTCCTGGAAGTCCTTGAATATTTTTTCATGTATTTATTGATCTTTTATATTTCTTCATCTAAGAAGTATTTGTTCATTTCAAATGCTCATTTTTGTTTGGGTCTTTAAGCATGAAACATCTAATTATTTTACTTCCTTATATATTTTAGATATCAGTTCTCTTCTGGGAGTATCTGTAGATTGTCTCTTCCCTATGTTGATGCTTCTTTTGCTGTGCAGAAGCTTTCAGATTTGGTGTAACAACATTTGTTGATTCTTAGTATTATTTCTTATGTGAACAGGGTTTTGTTCAGAAAGTCTTTTCCTATACTGTGTCTTCAAGAGTTTTACCCATTTTGTCTTCCAGCAGATTTACTGTTTCTGTTTTAATATTTAGATCTTTGCTCCATTTTGATTTTCATTTAGTGCATGGTAAAAGCTTTGAGTCTACGTTCAATCTCTGTCATGTGGGAAGCTGGGTTTTCTAGCACCATTTGTTGAAGAGTTTGTCTTTCCTCCAGTGAAAAGATTTGGTTCCTTTGTTGAACATCAACAATTGAATGTGCCTGAACTTGTTTCTGTATCTTCTATTCTATTCTACTGATTCATGTGTCTCCTTTTTGCCAATACTGTGCTGCTTTTATTACTGTATCTTTCTAGTATAACTTGAAGTCTAAGATTGTGATGCCCTCTTCCTTGCCCTTGTTGCTCAGAATTGTTTTTACTATTCTACGTCTCTTCTGGTTCCCTATGATTTTAATAGGTATTAAATATCAAAAGAAAAAGTATAGGCAGATAGATAGATAGATAGATAGATAGATAATAGCTAGAGATACTGATATAGATATATACAAAATGTCTGCATAACAGACACTAAGGATTAATAAACCACTTTAATTGCTAACTTGCCTTTTATGAACTAAGGATGGTGACATACTTCCTAGAAAATAGAACTAGTTCCATTTGGAGCACAACTGTGACAAAAGGGACTCCTGTTTAGAAGCCATCAATCATACTCTGAAGTTTATCAACTCAATTCAGAAATGCTTGATCTTCTGTTCCTATGCAAAAAACCTACAAATCCTCTATGAAACCTGACTGTTCTTTACCATATTCAATACCTAGTTTACATTGCTTATATTCCTGCTTTTTAGTGAATGAAGCTTATATCTTGTATTTTTACCCTCATACATCACTTATTTCTTGTGGCATTGGTGAAGAAACCCAGGGCCTTCACAATGAGCTACATCCTCAGCCCTTTTTAATGCAGGGTCTTGCTAAATGGTTATGTTGCACAAACTGAGCTTGAACTTGTGATCCTCCTACCTCAGCCTCCAAGAGTGCTAAGATTATAGGAATCTGCTACCATACCTGGCTTTTAACCTCATAGCATGCTCTCTCTTTCCTTAATCCTACCTCAAATATTAACGCCTACACTTTCCCATTTTCCATGGGTCACAGTTACCCTTGTACAGCACCTACTTCCAATAGCATATTTTGGGATTCCTTCATATATTTTGCTCCATACACTCTAAAAAGTCTGTATAAAATGAACTTGTGACATGCTTAGTTTTAGTATTCGCAACTTTGGCTTCATAAGCTACTCCAACAACCTATGATAGGAAAAATAGATCTCATGTTACAGGGCAACCATGCATGATCCTATGCTAATAAATTCAACATGGTCAGTGTAACTGCAGTTGTGTGGTTCTACACTCATCCTTCCTTCCTCCCATATATGCCCAGTGAGAATATAAGAAAACTACAAAGCTGCAATTACTCAAAGTTTTCTCTTGAAGTTTTCCATGGGATCCTTTATAAAAGTACCCTTTATAAAAGTAAAAATCTGGAACAGAAGAAACCTAGAATAGCAAAGGCAATTCTGGGCAACAAAGGCAAGGCAGGAGGCATCACAATCCCTGACTTGAAGTTATACTGCAAAGCTTCTGTGATAAAATCAGCATGGTACTGGAATCAAAACAGACCTGAAGATCAATGAAATAGATGAGAAGATACAACCACAAATAAAAACACCCTTGGCCACCTTATATTTGACAAAGGGGCTAAACATGTTCACTGGAAGAAAGATAGTCTCTTTAATAAGTGGCGCTGGAAAAACTGACTTTCTATATGCCAAAAACTAAAACTAGACCAGTGCTTATCACCATGCACTAAATTAAAGTAAAAATGGATCAAAGATCTAAATATTAAAAGAGAAACACTAAATCTGCTGGAAGACAAAGTATGTAGAAGTCTTGAATACATAGAGATAGGCAGAGAATTCATGAACAAAAATCAAACTGCATAGGAAATACTACCCAGAATCAACAACTGGTATCTTGTCTTATTAAAAAATTTTTGCACGTCAAGAGAAATCTCCAACAGAGTGAAAAGAAAACCCACAAATTGTAAAAAAAAAATTAGTCAGCTGTCCCTCAGACAAAGGACTTCTACCCACAAAATATAAAGAATTAAAAAAAAAATCAAGCCCCAAAATTCAAAGACCCAATCCAAAAATGAACATCTGAGATGAATACACTTGTCTCAGCTGAAGAAATACAAATGGCAGATAAACACATGAAAAAATGTGCAACATCAATGGTCATTAGAGAAATGCAAATTAAAACAACACTGAGATTTCATCTCACTCCATAAAGAACCGCTGGGATCAAGAAAACTACCAATAACAGATGCTGGAGAGACTGTTGTGAAAAGGGAACACTTCTCCATTGTTGGTGGGATTGTAGACTGGTGAAACCACTGTGAAAATCAGTCTGGAGGTTCCTCAAGAAGCTGGAACTGGAAGTCCTATTTGACCCACCTATTCTATTTTTGGGTATATTCCCGGAAGAACTGAAAACATCATACCAAAGTGATATATGTGCACCCATGTTTATAGCAGCACTATTTGTTTTTTTTTTTTTTTTGTGGCACCAGGGATTGAACTCACGACCTTGCGCTTGCCGGGCAGGTGCTTAGACCGCTGAGCTAGATCCCCAGCCCTGTTTTTGAGACAGGGTCTCACTATGCCGTTCAGGCTGGCCTTGAGTTCACTTTGTAGCCCAGGCTGGTCTCGAACTCACAACGATCTGCCTGTCTCAGCCTCCCGAGTGCTAGCAGCACTATTTGTAATAGCCAAATCTTGGAAACAACTCAAATGTCCATCAACAGAGAAATGGATAAAAAAGATGTGATATTTTTATACAGTGGAATACTACTCAGCTATAAAGTATCACACTGAGGCTTTTATAGGTAAATAGATGCAACTCAATACCATAGTCATAAGTGAAATAAATTAAACTCACATATGTAGACACCATATTGTCTCCCTACTGTAAGAAATACAAAGTATAAACAAGATACAAAATCTTCAATACATATTGTGAAAGGGTAAGAAACTCCTCAAAGGGAAGAAGATAACTCAAATAGGGAAAAGGAGAAAAGAAGGAAGGGAAAAGAAAAAAAGATTTAAATTTATAAATATACGCTTAAGATAGCTAAGATGATTATACTACTAATTCTATTAGTTCTTGGAACAAAACAACATTTATAGATTTGGGTCAACTTTGCATGTCTCTATCTAGAATTCTGAGTAACTTTTTTGAAGATAACTATGCTAAATAACAACCTTGGTTATGTCCCTACCACCTTGTTTTGAAAGTCTATATTGCTATTGTTTTGGGCTCTCTGTTATTGTTATTTGTCTCTTTTGTTCCTTGTTTTTCTTGCATTTTGGTTTCTTTTGTTTTGTTTTGTTTTTTCCTCTAATACAGAAAAGGTAGGTGTACATGTATAGACTTACACATGCATAGAACTTCTCCTAAAGAGTTCACAAGAACTGATTTTATTATGTGTGATGGTATGAATGACTACTTTGAAGAAAACAAGACATTATGGTAGCCATTGCTGTTTTCTTATCATCTTGTTTTGAAGTCCAATAATGCTTTTATTCTTTGTTTTGATTGGTTTTAGTCTGTTTTCTATTATTTGATTTCAATATGTGTGAAGGTATGGCCAGCTATTTTGAAGAAAACAAGAGACATTATGGTAGCCATGGTTGATTTCTATTGTCTGGTTTTGAAGTCCCATAATACTTTCATTCTTTTGTTTTGATTGGTTTTATACTGTTTTCTTTTGTTTGAATTTATTGTGTGTCAAGGTGTGGACAACTATTTCAAAGAAAACAAGAGACACTATGGTAGCCACTGTCGATTTCCTGTTGTCTTGCTTTGAAGTCCTGTGTTGCTTGCATTGCTCTCTTCTGATCTGCTTTATTCCATTTTGTTTTGTTTTATTCTGTTTAAAATAAAAAAAAATTTAAAAGGTAGAGATCAATTTTTTAGAATTTTGTCATATAAAAAGAAGCTTCATTTTTCTGTAGTATGGTAACGGTGATTCTTTTGGTGATTGCTAAATCTGTTAAGCTAGTTTTTTTTATTCTAACATTCCTAACTTGTTTTCTTTTTTCATTTATTTCTTCATTTATAATAAACCTATAGTGAGTATATTGCGTTAGGTGACAAGAGAATTGCAATACAAATAATCCCTGCCTTTAAATGCTTAAGTTCAAAGCAGTGTGAGAAGTGGTTTGGTTGATGTCAGGATTTCTTCTCCAGGAGACTTCCTGGGAGAAGATTAACCATGTAATCCAAGGCAATCTGTACAAAGAAAGCCACAGGGCCCAGTGGTCCACAGGGACAGTCACATTTCAAGACAACTGGGCATGGACACTTCAGGGAGACACAATATGCCAGAGGGATGGCAGAAGAAGCCAAGCAAGCTTTGACAGACATGGGTTAAATTTTGAAAGTTCCAGGCTGTGACTTCACTAATGTGATAAAAAAAAATAACTGCTTTGCTAGTTGACATAAATGACTTTCCTACTGTCAGTGAAATCTACAAGCAGTATTTCAAGAGTAAATTTTCTTCTAGAACTGCTTTGCCCAAAGGAGAATGTGTTGAGATTAAAACAGTAACAGTGCAAAGACCTTTCGCGTGGCGTAAGTGTAAGTGCCTACAATGTTGTTTACTCTGGAATTCTTGTCATGTCTTCACATTGAGACTGAAACATTACAGTTGATGTTGGAGAAGACAAGTGGGACTACAATATCTGAAGAATCCTTGGCTATAGCATTTCATAAGAGAATATGGCAGAAATTAAAGTTTAGATAATAAATGTAGATACTGACATTATAAATTATACTTATTTAGCCTCATACTGTTGAATATGAGGGAAGAGAGAGTCATCACATAGTTGTTCAAATAAATAAAAATAAAGAGATGGAATACGGAGGAAACATGAGTTATTGTGACTGAGAAACAGTAAAAAGCACATCTAATTCAACAAAATCCCAATTAATTTAATTTTGCAAACTACTTACAGTGCATGATAGATATGTGAATCTACTTTTGAACAAAAACAAAATATCCAAAATTTAATGATGCACAAAAGGATAAGTGCATCATTCATATCATTTCATATAATACTAATTTTGTAGTAGTAATAAACGGACACAAATCTTCTTTAAATTGTTAAATCCAGTGGAGAAGACCATAAAGTAAACAATTAGATATCAAGATGAAAGACTCCCAAGACAAGGCAGTGAAATGTGAGATTTTCTCATGATCATGTGTATATAATCTAATACTAGAGTAAACTGACAAAGTGGAAGCTACAAAAAACAGTTTGAGAACAATTAACAAGAATATAGATTGCAAACTATGTGACATTATGATGCCAGTATTAAATGCTCCCAGCTTGATAACTGTACAGTGGTTAAGATGCAAGGTGTTAAAAGAGCATTAGACAGCCATGCTGGGACCGGGAGGAGCCGATCAAGGATCCAATTAGCCAGCCTTCCTGGTAAGCCATGCAGATCGTGCAGGACCCAGGAAGACAAGGAAAAGCCAGAAACTCCTGAGAATCAGCCATGCTGGGACCAGGAGGAGCCAATCAAGGATCCAACTAGCCAGCCTTTCTGATAAGCTGCACAGACTGTGTGGGACCCAGGAAGAGAAAAAAGTCAGTGTCTCCTTTAAGCCTACCAGCATGCAGACTGAAAATCATCAAACCCTCTCACCCCATAAGCCACCAGCTGGTTTGGAGGTCAACCTGAGCTAATAGCAATTGAGGTACAAAAAGCACCTGAAGGATTGTATTGTTAGGTTGAATTTACAGGCATGGGGTTGACAGTCTGAGAATGTATAGGCAGGATAATGGTATGCAATATGATAAATATGGAGTTTTTTTTTTGTCTTGTTTTTAAAGTCTAATAATGTTTTCACTGTTTTGTCTTATTCTTATTAATTTCTTTTCTTTACTCAATATTCTATTTTGATTGGTTTTATTCTGTTTTGTTTTGGACTGATTCTGCTATAACTGATGGAATGGAAAACTACTGTGACGATAACAAGATACCCTATAGTAGCCATTGTTCTTTTCCCCTTACCCTGCTTTGATATTCTGTACCAATTTCACTGCTGTGTTTTGACTGAATTTATTCTGTTTTGTTTTTTTGGGTTTTACTATCTTTAAAATAAAAAATTTAAAAAAAAAAGAGCATTAGAGAACAAATTGAAATCGAATGGACAATTGAGACACTAGAGAAGGTTGATAAAATTCCAAGATAGAGATGCTATTTTATAATTCATATAATCTTCTTCCAATTGAAAGTGGAATAAACTATACATGAATTTTTACATCTGTTTATATATGTATAACATATGTATGTACATAGACACGGAAAGGCAAATTTGTGTCCAAATAAGTAAAACTGGTGAATCTGGATAGAGAGTATATCACAAATCCTTCAAATTATACTTGCAACTTGTCAGTAAATTTGAAACTGTTTAAAAATAAGAATAAGTTTAAAGTGATATTACAAAAAAGAGGTTTATTTCAAGATACTTTGGGTATGATGGGAACAGGAAGTGCAGCTATATTTGGTAGTGTGGGGAGAAAAGCTGGTAAAGAAATGCCTGGCCCATGATGTTAAGGAATGACGAATTCAGATTGAATAGAGAATCAACACTGCAACGAGGGATGATAAAATTGCACTATAGTGATAGTATTTTATACAGTATTTTGTGAATATGAAAAACTTGTCCTTTGTTTATATTTCTGCACCACAATAAAACCAGAACAATTGGTTAGATTACAGTTTAGAAGTCATCTTTCCCATTAGCCTCAAGAAATGTGTTAAAAAAATACTTTATACCTGTGAATGTCTGTGGACATGTGAGTGTACATCCATAGAGGCATGCATTGCTTTAAAAAAAATCATCCATGAAAAAATACAGTGTTAGGCAATTTGATCATGGTGTAAATGTCATAGAGTATACTTACACAGACATAGATAGTGTAGCTTAAAAATACCCAGGTTTTATGGTATATGTGTAGAATAGCCTAAGGTTATGATGAACAAAACAACATGAGATTAAATCAAAGATAAGACAAATTTTCAGTGTAAAGCTCTTTTACTTCCTTCATTGATTGATTCTTAAGTATTTCTTTTCTTTCTTTCTTTTTTTTTCAATGCTATTGTGAAAGGTGTGAAAGTTTTCCCTAATTTCTCTCTCAATGAGTTTGTTATTTGTGTACAGGAATGCTATTGATTTTTGAGTGTTGACTTTGTATCCAACTACACTACTGAAATCTATAAGTCTTTTGGTGGAGTTTTTGGGTCTTCTATGTAGAGTATCTTGTCATCTGCAAATACTGATAGTTCAAATTTTTCCTTTCCTATCCTTATTCCTTTTGTTTCTCTTTTCAAATTGCTCTGTCTAATATTTCCAGAACTGTATTGAGTAAAAACGGTGATAGTGGACATCCTTGTCTTGTTCCTGATTTTAAGGTGAAAGATTTCAGTTTTTGTCCATTTAGTACAATGATGGCTGTTGGTTTGTCATAGACGTCTTTAAAAGGAGATCTAAGAGGGTATCAGAAAATGTAAAGATATTCCTTGCTCTTGGGCAGGAAGCACCAATAGAGAGAAAATGACCATACTCCAAAAATTCTTACACAGATTTAATGCAATTTCAATCAAAATACCAATCGCATACCTCACAGAACTAGAGAAAACATTCCTAAAATTCATTTGAAAACAGAGGAGACTTAGCTAGGCATCAAAGGCAAGGCAGGGAGTATCACAATGCCTGACTTGAAATCATTCTGTGATATATAATAATAATAATAATAATAATAATAATAACAATAATAATAATAATAGCATGGTGCTGGCAAAAAAAAAAAAAAGACCTGAGGGTGAATGCAACAGACTCAAGATGCAGAAACAACTCCAAACACACTCAGCCATCTTACTCCTGTCTTCGACAAAGGAACCAAACACCTTCACGTGAAGAAACATAGCCTTTTTAATAAATGGTACTGGAGAAACTGGCTTCCCACATGCTGAAGACTGAAACTAGGCCCATATCTCTCACCATAGACTAAACTAAAATCGAGATGGATCAAAGATCTAAATATTAAAAGGTAAATACTAAAAGTGCTGAAAGATAGAAGAAGTAAAATTCTTGAAGACATAAGTGTAGGCAAAGATTTTAAGAACAAAACACTAGAGGCACAGGGAATATTATAAATAATCGACAACTGGGATCTCATCTCACTCAAAATATTGTGCACGACAAAAGAAACCATCAATAAAATGAAGAGACAATCCATAAAGTGGGAAGATTTATTTCAGCTAATGTTAACAATATATAAAGAACTAAAAAAAAAATCAGACCCCTAATTTAAAGATGCAATCCAAAAATGAGTATCATAGATGAATATGAACTTCTCACATAAAGAAGTACAAATTGCAAAAAAAATATGAAAAAACATTCATCATCACCAGACAGTTGAGAGATTCAAATTAAAACAAAGCTAAGATTCCATCTCACTCCAGAAAGAATGGCTATTAAGAATAAATCAATCAATAACAGATGCTGGAGAGGCTGTGGGAAAAAAAAGCACTTCACTTTTGGTTGGAGTGTAGACTGGTGCAACCACTGTGGAAATCAGTGTGAAGATTCCTCAAAAATCTAAAACTTGAGCTTTTACTTGACCCAAATACTGACCTTGTTGGTATTTTCCTGAAAGAAATAAAGCATCATACCACAGAGATATATTAACACCCAGGTTTATGGCAGTTTATAATAGCTAAATCCTGGAAACATCCCAAATTCCCATCAACTGATGAATGCATAAAAATATGTGTCTTTTCTACAATGGAATACTGCTTAGCCATTAAGAAGGGTAAACCTGAGACATTTCTGGATAAACAGATGCACTTTAGGACTATACTCATAAGTGTAATAAATCAGACACACATGTTCACACAACACATGGTTTCTCTGGTATGAGAAACCAAAAGTGTAAGTAATGATGAAAATGAATGATAGATACTGTGAAATGGGAAGAAAATGTTCAAATGAGAAGGGAAACTTGGAGAGGAGGAAAAGGGACAAAAAGAGAATAGAAGTAAAAATGAGAACAGCGTCTTTGTAAGTAAGAAGAAAAGGGGTCGAAGTGAGTAGAAGAAAAGGGGGAAACAAGAAAAATCAGGATATATCATTTACACATACAAATTCCATATGATGAATGTTATCCTCATATAAATGTACTGATAAATTTAATTTTAAAAAATAGAAGAGAATTTGGTGCAATCAAGAGACGGAGTAAACATAGATGCATGAAACTGTTTCAGGTGTATTTGCTCTATGGATAGAAGGTATATATTCTGAAATAACCATGAAAGTATAATATATATACAAAATATGTAAATTGGTATGGGTTATTTATTATAATTATTCTTTACTGTTCATAATTGTAGGTACTATATTTTTATGTGACTTTCCATATGGTGGATTGTTTATGCATTGTATTGCTGCCCATGACCCCGTGTGTGTGTGCATGTGTGTGTGTGTGTGTGCACATGCTGTGTGTATGCTCATGTTTGTGTAAATGTCTGTATCTGATTAACAGAGAAAAGTATAGTATTGTCTTTGAATCATCCTAAGAATAAAGTGCGGAAATGATCGAAATGAGAAAGTTGTTCATTTGTCAATACATAGATAATGATGCAAAGTACAGGCTGCCTATAATGATTGCCCTCAGGTTAGTGGAGTGAATAACATCAGTCATACTATGACCCTCTGGTTTTCTCTGGAGCACACTCCTAAGTGTGCTTTGTACACTATTATCTGTGATTTTCACAACAACAAAATAATAAGGTGTCATTATTATGCAATGGTCTATCTAACAAACAGAGTTTGAAAATTCTTTTGCTACCCCAAGCTACACATCTAGACTGTGGCCCAGGTGAGGTTCTTGTTCATTGTTTGGTGACAAAAGACAGAGCTTTTGACCATGTTCATGCAAGAGCAAGGCGCTGTCCCAGGGAATACCTTCAAGTTGCCAAACGCTTGATGTACACCGAACATTTAATTATCTAATATCTGCAAAGTAACAGTAGCCCTATTTTACAGATGAGAGGGCCGAAATTTTGGGTTTATTATCTTGCCTAACATACCGAAAGTCTGAACTGTGATTTACTCTCATCAGTTTGGTTTCAAAACTCCTTTTAATTTTTGGTCAGTTTTTCCACCATTTTTCAGATATTCCTGCTCTTCAATCATTTTTCAGAAATTCCTGCTCTGCAATGCCGTGTGTATTTCATTCATGATTCTAATGTCCCTAGGGGTTCAAGATCGAATTTGATATCTGAAGATGGAACTTTGGCATCACTTAATTGGTCATCTACTGCTGTGAGGACAGCTCAGCAGGTGCAAGGGGGTAATGGTTTTTTTTTATATATAAATAATGTTCTTGGTTTTTGTTTTAAAAAAAGAAATGTGAGCTTTTCACAGAAGCTTCTTCAAAAGCAAAGAAATGTAATTCTGTACATCACAAGCACCCCTTGAAATACCACCATAGCTCAGAGACAGATCAGACAAATGGTGCCCCACTGGTCTCTGTTCTTTTAATGATGTCTCAATTGAATTTTCTCAGTGAGCAAATTAAAAGAGGATTTGCTAAGTGCCAATGCCTCTGACTCCTGTGGGATTATAAAACCCAGCTGAACTCTTCCCGCCTCTGTGAGGATCAATGCTTGGAGATTTTGCAATGGTAACTGACCTCACAAAGCTTTTGAGGAGTTACAGGACAGGATCAAGTCCAGCTGGTTGCTCCATAGATATATTGGCTCCTGCAGGGTCTTCTCACAGGAGGAAGCCATTTTTTCAGTGAAGTTAGCAGCTATGACTCAAAAGCTTCCCAGCAACAATTACGCTGAGTAATATGGTGATATTTTCCTCACCATCATTTTCAACTGTAGTCCTTCGCTCTCACTCCCATGGCCCAAGCTCCACAAATAGGTGCTTTGGCTCTGAATTATAAAGGTTAGTTGCAAAGGGAGTATGTCTTTTGTCTTGTGGGATAATACAGGCTGGTTCTTCAAGTTACTCAAACTGTTAAGTTTATAAGAAGCCAAGAATAGAACCCCTGTGTTCAGTCCCCTGAACTACTACACTTCCCTCTAGAAATTATTCTCTTAATATTGCCAGCGGACACAATGAACTAGTCAGCAACCTGTAAAACCAACTTCCCACTCCTTCCTAGGTGACATTTCACTGGAGTGCATGCGCATAGCTATGCGGAGTCCACAGCAAGTGTTAGAATTGTGCTTCTCAACTGGAACCTCAGTGACCCAGCAAAGAGGGCTTAATGATTACACTGATTCAGATCTCCATCTATCAGGACCAGAATGTATTATCTCAATCAGTATAGAAGGCTCAGCGACAGTCAAATATTTCAAATGTATTATCTTTTTCTCCCTCACACCTCCATATAGTTATGTAATCTATGCTCATTAATAATATGTCTAAAGCCACATTTATCTTTTGACTTGGAGCCTCAAAGAACATATAATGAGCTCGTTTATCTTTGAAACCTTAAATCTAGGGTATATTCAGGAAAAAACACAAAATACAGTATATAAATTGCTCATTAGACATGTTCAAGTTTGCCAAGCATGGTACCTATTCTGAAAAAAAAAATGAGAGCATTTTTAAACACGCTAGGCACTGCTGTGTACAATCCTCAGTTCTAGGCACTTGGCAACTGTGAATCTTCACATATGCTTCATGAAATATGTGCAAATGTTCTTTTATAGAGGGAGAAACTTACATTCAGAATGGTGAGAAAAATGCAGTAAAAGGCTAAGCTTGGATTCAAATTCAAAAATCCAGGGTTCACAGCTCTCCCCTAACCTAACCTTCCCCACTAACCTCTGTGTTCTCCTACAAAAAGGTAGCAACTAGTCAATAGTATATCAGCGAGCAGTTATATGGGAAGAATTTATAGACTGCATGTGGTTAGAAAGGGTATGCTAGAAACTAATCGTACATATCATGGTCATATTTTTTGACACAACTGATGAATTTACTCGGTTGGACTTTGGGAGTGGGAGAGATTTTACCTCACCTAAATATCTCTGGCTGCAGTAGTAACATGAATTTTATGGTGGTAGCTGTTTTTACAACTCAAAACTAATCAGACAATCTCAGCATTGAATATGTCTTAAAGATATTTTATTCTAACATCAAACTGGAACAAATTACACAACCTAACTCTACTTTACAAGTTGCAACAATTGGATTATTATCACCATAGTAGCAAAATATATCAAAATAAATTGTACTCAAGGACTGTGCTGTATAATGTTTTGCCTTTAAAATTTCACAGCTACGTTATGTGATAGTTATTATCCTTATCTCAACTTTATAGATGAGGAAATGGGCTTAGAAATGTGAAACTTGCCCAATTTCATACAACTTGTATGTTGAAAAGCCAGAGTTTGAGTAAATAGGGTCTAAATTCAGACTCTGTCATTAATCACTGAATCAGGAATTCTCAAAACATGGTTTGTGGAATACGGAGCATCCATTAGCCTGCTCAGGGATTCTGCAAGGTAAAAACAGCATTGAGAATGATATGAAGTCATTCTTTATCTTTGTAATGATATTTTCACTGATAAAGCTAAAACTCTGGCAGGTAAACTTAATGTGGCTTACCAGGATTCAAGTAAGTGGTACCAACTAAATAAATAGTCAAAAGTTCAAACCCACATGCTAGTAACAAAATCAGTGCCTTTCTAACCAATGATTGTCCTTGAAGAAACAGATAAAAAATAATTTCATTAAATTCTGAGCTTTGAGTACCCACCTTTTTAATATTCTGTGTGATGAAAAGTGAAATGCAAAGGAAGTGACTTTTCTATGTATGACAGTACAGTAATTGGTGAAAAAACCATTTGTGATTCAACTAGGAGATTTACCATAGAATAGAATTTGTACTTGATAAAATGATAAAAATACAAACTGTGATACAGGCAGATAGGGGCTACTTGGAAGGTATTTCCTGAAAAGTTAATAAAGTGAGCATGTCAGTGCAAAGAAAATAAACACTATTGGTGATCAATGATAGTATTTTATATTTCAGGTAAAAATATGAATTTCGAATGAGCTGACAGCTTCTCAATACTGAAAAGAATTTTCTGATGAGAGGAATGATGGCATTAATAAATGTAATTCTTGATATTATATAATAAATTCTATTAATATTTGTAAAACCCATGTAACTCAGTAAACCAACATTTTCTAAATTACTAAAGCATGATATTACTAAGTCACACAGAGATAAAGCATCAAAGTACAAGTTCTGTCAGGTGTGGTGGCACTAGCCTGTAATTCCTGCATTCGTGAGGGTGAGGCAGGAGGATTGCTGCAAGTTCGAGGCCCACTTGGGCTACAAAGTGAGTTCAAGGCCAGCCTGAACTGCATAGTGAAACCCCATCTCAAAAAGACAAAAAAAAAAAAAAAAAAAAAAAGAAGTGCAAGTTATGCCAATACCTTGTAATAAAACAAAAACAAAAATTTTATTAGTATAGCTTTAGAGTCCACATTTCTACTTGATGAGTTTTCATATATCCACAATTATTTAAAAAGTCTATTCATATGGGAAGCCCCCATATTCAAACTGTATATCTCTGTGACAGCAGATTTTTATTACTTCAAATAAAATTTTACATCTGAATGAGATTAGAGAATCCAGCTGTCTTCTATTAAACTAGAGGAATCAAAAATAATGCTGCTCTTTTCACTAAATTTTATTGAAATTGGAAATGTGCATAAAATCATATTATTTGTTTTAAGATATAACGAGGTAGTTACTATTAATACTTTTCAGTAAGTTAAAAGTGTTTCTAAAAATTCTTAGTTTCTCCTAATAAGTACACATAAAATAAATTTTTTTAAATCCAAAGTTATTTTTCATAATGTAAAAGAGTTTTGTGCCAAATATTTTGAGAACCATGTGGTAGATTTTCTCAAACCTAGTCAGTTGTAAGTTACTTCTTGGAATACATCTAGTGAGAGGAAGTTCATTAACTCTTAAGAATCTCTATTACATTTAAAACCAATCAAATTGTATAGTGTGACTTCTACCTATTGATCTTAATACAATGCTAAAAAAAATCAGGTGAAAGAAAGCTGATCCCTTTCACAGACTGAAAAAGATCCCAACAATGTCAATTTAGAATTAAGCCATAGGTCCATCAATTAATACTTTTCTACCTTTATCATAGGGACATTGAAAGATTTTTATCCAATATCTTTTTGAAACCCAGAGATACCATAAGGATTTTTTGTCCTAAGCTGCCAATGAAAGAATTTTAGAGAAGAAGAATATGAAATATATGTGCAAATATTGCTTCTCAAAGTATCCATACTAGCTTCTACGATTATCAATTAATGGGCTGGCAGCCCACAAATTATACACTAGACACCTTGCATGAAACCAAATAGTTAGCAAAGCACTATGACCACCAAAATAAAAATTAAAAAAAAAAACCAAATATTTAGTTGAGCAAATATTTGTGAATCCATGTTACATTTTGTGTGTGTTAATTTACATTATGTAGCTATACTGCAGCAAATCTTTGACAGGCTTGTCCAGGCATGTATTTGTCCTAGAGCTGAGTATCTCCCACTCTACTTCAGTTAACTGTGAAATATAGGGCATTTGTTAGGTTTTAGGTTTCTTTCCCTGCCTCTTGTCCTAAATTGTGGCATATCAAATTTAAATATCCAGTTAGATTACCTTGGCTGTCCCTATTAAACATTTTTGAAGCCTGATTATATATTACATAGACTCTTTTCACCCTTATTTAAGGATTAAGTTCCAGATGACTTATTTCTCAGTTTAAGTTTTTTAAAGCACTCAATAAAGTCATTTGCTTATGATAAAAACAATTAAAACTGTGCAATTCTTTTTCATATCAAGATTGTTGAGTTGAAACTACTGTGGTTTTCTATTGATTGTTTTTTATGTCTCTTTTGGACAGCAATCACAGTTAAAAATTTCAAGTTGGGATGTTTCTCTCCTTTAGAGGTTCTTCTCCGTATTATTTCTCTCTTCTTTGTCTCTTTGACATCTACGATTTCTATTACAAATATCAAACAGAAAAACATAGTGTCGCACAAATCCCTGCAGACTAAAAGGCAGAAAGTAATGACTTTACATTTTGGTTCATTTAACTGTGAATCCCACACTGAGAATCTGGCACTAAGAACTTAGAGAGTGGCAGTGAGACAGTGGAAAAGCATCGCATGAACATAATGATTTGAAGATGATAGGGCAGAAAGGATGTGTATAAGCCGGCGAATAAAGGCCAAAGCGATCCCGATAGCAGGAGACACTGGCCCTGCGCATGTATAAAAGCTATTATCGTCCCCCTGCAGTAGATAACAGGATGTGGATGGAACATATTACAGTCACTTTTGACTCCTTTTTGTCCTGAAACACTGGAACGTAATTGTTTTGTTTTAAAAGTTCACTGTGTAGCAGGGTGTTAGTCAAATTTCCTGGAAAACTACTGATTTGCCACCCACACATTTTGGCATGATTACTGGATTTCAGAATTACGAAATCTTCCTAATATCAAGGTAAGGTTTTTCTTCCCTAAAATTTCCAATGCAGCACAGAACATTGCTGCAGCCCAAGGGGAAGAATATGCCCTTAGCATTTCTGTTAACTAACAATGAGGTGCAATGTGACATTGTTAGCCAACTAGCAACCTGGGGACTTCGCAGGCAGAGTTGGCAGCGTTCTTCCCAGAAGCATAGACGCTGGCTGCACCACAGAAACGGGGGTTGGTGAAGAAATGTGGGTTTCCTTCTGCTCTGGGTATGTTAATGTGCAATTACCATAAATTGAAGGTGGTACTTTCTGAATTTCTGGCTTGAAGGTTCTCAGTTCAGTCTTGGACGTGATTCCTACCCATAGTCTAAAGTCCTGGCAATGTACGTTACATCATTTTCTCAGCTGCTGAAGTTTTCTTTAAATTGAGTTTTTCTCCCCACATCTGCTGCTCTCCAATCACATAGAAAACAAGAAGTACATTCCAAAGTGCCTGAATTACCTGCCCCATAAGCACAGGTTGTTATAAGTGAAAGTATTAAACTCTTCATCGTAAGATGGAAGCTCTAGCTCTTTCCTTTATTTTCTCTTTAAGATTTTTCTGTTGTATGTAATTCATAATTTCCCCAAACACTGTGTCCCAGGGATCTCTCACATTTTAAGTATCTTGTCTTTTCTCTTTTCCTTACTCAAATTTCCCCAACATAACTAACAGGACCAAAAACCTGACTCAGCCAGAGGTCTCTTTTTTCTACTGAGCTACACAATGATTATGGACAGGGGTAAAGTTCAGAGAGGGCTGAGAGAAAATACCTGTGATCCAAGAATCCTTGCTTATGCCACTCTTAAGATTTCTCAGAAATACCCTACAAGAAGACTGATTATCTTCTTTTCTCCTGAGTGATTGCCCAAGTTGTAAAAGCAGGTAGACTAGAAACTAAGGTAACCAGGTCTGAATTTGCATTTGACACCCAGCAAGAAACTCACTGAAGTGTAATCCATAGTGTATTGTCAAGTTTTGGGACTTTATATTCCCAAAGACCTGACAGCCCAGAGGAAGCACCTTATTCTTATTTACATAAAAGCCATGAAACAGCATAGATAGCAAATATAGCAACTAATGAAGCTTCAGATGCAAATAAACCATTGCTTACTATACTCCTTCAG
>RJWT010001911.1:0-44131 GCA_004365215.1 Cuniculus paca | reverse complement strand
ACCTTGTGGTTTTGCTACACAAACTCCCTTGAGAAACGGGGTCTTTGCAACCCACTCCGGACCCCTTCTATCTCTCTTAGACAGAAGCTTTCTTTTCCCAATAAACACATTCTCCTCTTAACCTCCGTTGTTTCTAGAATTAATTCTTTGAGAACACAAGCTCTGTGTATATTTCTCATAATATTTGGGGGTCATATATCATCTCTATACCATATGCCCTGTAGCACTAGGATGTTTGATTTTGAAGGTGATGAGTAGGTCCAAGGTACAATCACATAAATAGGCATCTGAAGTGAAATGGAAAAGACTATTAGAGAAAAAGGGTTCAAGAAATCAAAAAGCTAGAATGTCGTCCTTTTCATTTCAGTCTCATCCCAAGTAGAAATTGAAGGGCTTAGAATGAAGAGGAAGACTACACTAGGTATGCAGTAAGTCAGGATTTCTGCCCAGATACTAGTTAGAAATATAATTAATGACTTTAGAAAAATTGTGAGTTTCTTAGTGATTTACTTTCCAGTAATTCTTTGAATAGTTCTGCAATCTCTTCTTTGCTGTTTTGAAATCCAAAAAGCACTGAAAGCAACGTTTTAACGTTTGGTGGCAAAAACCTGTCCTGATCTGGCTTAGTTGTCATTAAAACTCAATTTCACCTGAATCCTTGGTAGTGAAACAGTAAAATCTGATCTGAAAGATCTGTTATGAACTGAAGCGAGGCTACTTATTTAATTCAATTATTTCACTTAGTGTGATATTCATAATTTTTCCTGAAGAAAAGTTAAATTGATTACAGGGCTCCAGAGTCCTTGAGATGTCACCTAACATAAAGCACACCTCTCTAAGGTTTGAGAAATTCTGAATTCTGAAACTCATTTGGCAGAGTTTTCATATAGGGAAATTATGAATTCACATTTCACTGCCACAAATATAATAGGCTGACTTACTAAATATTAATTAATTATTGAGAGAATACATATCTATTTTTCTGGAAGAAATAGGATCTAAAAATTCAAGAGACCATTATTAAGAGGAATAAAGGAAGTTAATATTCTAAAACCTGGACCAGTCAGGTGTGGTGGCACGTGTCTGTATTCCCAGCACTTGGTAGGCTGAGGTAGGAAGACTAATGGGATTTCGAGGCCAGCCTGGGCTACTAGTAAATTCAAGGCCAGTGTTAACTACTTAGCAAGACTCTGTCTCAAAAAGACAAAAATATAAAAATCAAAACCAAAACCAAAAACCAAAAAACCTCAAAAACAAAACCAAAAAGAATGACATGAGGAAAATGATGTCTCAAAATTCAAGAAGTTAGAGCCAAATGTACTGCACATGTTTAATCCCAGTACTTGGGCGGCTGAGGCAGGAGGATCCCAAGTCCAAGACTAGCCTGGGCTGCATACATAGCAAAGACCCTGTCTCAAAAAAAAATGCTGAGTGTGGTGATATATGCTTCTGATCTTAGCACTCTGGAGGTTGAGGCAGGCCAGCTTGTGCTACACAGGGAGTTCCAGGACAGCCTGACTAGAGTGAGGTCCTGTCAGGAAAAAAACCAAGAAACAAAAAACTTGCAAAAATTTCTTTCAGTTATGCTTTGTATTAGGCATATTGCTTTTCTGATTTCTTAACTGAGAATTGGTGATAATTTTGACACCATACTCTTTTTTTTTGAGACACCAGGGATTGAACTCATGACCTTGCACTTGCCAGGCAGGCACTTAGGCCACTGAGCTACATCCCCAGCAAAATTGGTGATAATTTTGAAATGTATTATATACAAATGATAGCAATTTATAGCAGTGAATACCCATATGAGGAAAACAGAGCAAACGTATATAAACAACTTAATGGTGAACCTCAAACTTCTTGAAAAACAAGAGCAGGCTAAGCCAAAAGCTCGACTGAGGGAAAACATTTTAAAGATTAGAGCAGAAATCAATGCACTGGAGACACACTAAGCCACCTTATCTTTGACAAAAGTGCCAAATATATTCACTGGAAGAAAGATAGCTTTTTTAATAAATGGTGCTGGAAAAACTGGCTCTACACATGCCAAAGATTAAAACTGGACTCATATCTTTCACCATGCACTAAGCTAAAATTGGAATGGATCAAAGATCTTAATATTAAAATAGAAACCTTAAATCTGCTGGAAGATAGAGTAGGTAAAACTCATGAAGACATTGGTGTAGGCAAAGACTTTATGAACAAAACCCCAATTGCATGGGAACTATCACAAAGAATGAAGAACTGGGATCTCATCCTATTGAAAAGCTTTTGCACAGCAAGAGAAACCAAGTAAAGAAATAACCCACAACGTGTGAGAAAATGTTTGCCAGTTGTACCTCAGGCAAAAAAGATTACTATTGAGAACATATAAAGAACCCAAAAATATCTGTCCTCCCAGATTTAAAGACCCACTTCAAAAATGGGCATCTGAGATGAATACACACTTCTCAGATGAAGAAATACAAACAGCTAATCTGTGAAAAAATATTCCAACATCACTGGTCATTCGAGAGATGCAAATTAAAACAGCACTGAGATTCCACCTCACCCTGGAAAGAATGGGTATTATTTAGAAATCAAGCAATAAGAAATGCTGGAGGGGCTGTGGGGGAAAAGGAACCCTTCTCCGCTGTTGGTGGGAGTGTAGACTGGTGCAACCACTGTGGAAATCAGTGTGGAGATTCCTCAAAAAACTAGGACTAGAGTTCCCATTTGACCCAGTTATTCCCCTTCTAGGTATTTTCCCAAAAGAATTAAAAACATCACACCACAGTGATACATGTGCACCCATGTTTATAGCAGCATAATTTGTAATAGCTAGATCTTGGAAACAACCTAAATGCCCATCATCTGAGGAATGGATAAAAAAGATGTGGTGTTTTTATATAATGGAGTACTACTCAACCATAAAGAAAGATAAACCAAAAACTTATAGGTAAATGGATGCAATTTGAGACCATACTCATAAGTGAAATAAATCAGACACGCATGTGTAAACATCATATTGTCTCACTAATGTGAGAAGTGGAAACAACATAGGTGTATATATGTATATAAAATTTAGTTAAGATAGTTATACTGCCGGGCGTGGTGGCCCACGCCTGTAATCCCAGCACTCGGGAGGCTGAGATAAGAGGATCGTTGTGAGTTTGAGACCAGCCTGGGCTACAAAGTGAGCTCAAGGTCAGCCTGAACAGCATAGTGAGACCTTGTCTCAAAAAAACAAGGGCTGGGGATCTAGCTCAGCAGCCAAAGAGCCTGCCTGGCAAGTGCGAGGTCATGAGTTCAATCCCCTGCGCCACACACACACACACACACACACACACACACAGATAGTTATACTACTGATTTCTCTGAGTTCATTGAGAAAGATTTGTGCTGGTATTGTTTGGACAACTGATTTGGGAATGACAATGCACAATGTCAAATTCGAAGATTTCAGTATATGGGAAGCAAATCAGTCAGTAAATTAGAGAACTTGATTTATGGAAACTAATGTCTTGAAAATGTGGAAGTAAAGATGCAAGTACATTAAAGAGGATGTTGTGTATTCTTAGGTGTTTCAAGGTTAAAGTGATCTACTTAATTGTCCTTGCTTCACTAGTGATATTGTAAATTTTATCAGGGTTTCATGGCGATAAAAGAATACAAATTTGAATAGAACACACTTCTTTTCTTGTACTTAGAATTGTAACTGAATGCCTAATATTAAGTAGCTGTGTAACAGTCAAGTGATTTAGAAATAACTTAACACAAACACAGAACAAGATTCACGCTCACAAAATACAGATAAAATAAAAATAAAAACTAAAACCCACAGAAATGTAGGTGGAGATGCTGTTATGGCTGATACATTGTGTCAACGTGAGCAGTTTAGAAGTTTAACTGACTCAGCAGGGAGCCAGGGTTCTTATTTTGTAAATACCCTCATCCTGTGCAAAGGAGGGCAAGGAGATTTTGTGAGTGCTACACCCACCCTGAAGCGGGCAGCTGTGAGTGTGTGTGGGTGGGTGGGGCCTACAATGTAAGGGAGGAGAGTTGTTTTTTCCTCTTTTGCCCTGACTGCTGCCTTAAAGTGTTGCCCCAGTGCCGTGCCACCCTGCTTGGGGCCAGCTGATTATGGACTGAAATCTACAGAAACTGTAAGCTAAATAAACCTTTCCTTGCTTCACTTGGGTGTCAGGTGTTTTGTCCTAGCAACCAGTGAAAAGTAACCAAGACAGACGCCATTCATTTTTGGAGCGTGAGCATAGAATAAAAAACCATTACAACTCAAAAGCTCCTACCAGAAACAGGCTTTTCACAGTCAACGACCTCATAGATCAAAAAAGCAAAGAGCCGACCAGGAACCGGGAGAGCCTTGGAGTTGGGGGTGGGTCACTGCCCAACCGTGTGATCGCTCCCCACATTTCTCTGGTTCTGTTTCTTTACCTATGAAACAGGTGAATTAACTCAGAAGACTTTTTTAAGATCCAAGCGGTGGCAAGGACCTATATGCCCCTGGGACACCCTTTTCCCCTCGCTGCTAAGTTACGGACCCTATTTTGTTACACTTAGGTGGCTGGAAGAAAACACCAAGTCCAGGCAGAGAGGAGCAGCCAGGCGGCCAGCAACGGCCGCTGGGCCCGCTGCAGGCGCGTCGGAAGAGCGCTGCGGCGGACCTTGCGAGCTGAGGCTGCGCGCCCGCGGCGGCGGAAGCAACCCTCCCCTGGGAGGAAGTGACGTAGCTCCGGCGCTCCACTCTGAAGGGAGGTGTAGCCGGTTGGTGGAGGAGGCGGAGGCTGTGCGGTGGCGGAAGAGGTTCGGCGGCTGATGGCGTCTCAGGGTTGGAGACTTGTCTAAGGTTCCCCGAGACCCCGGAGCCCTCCACTGGGTAAGGTCCCTTTCCGGCCCGCCCCACCGGCTCGTGCGCCGCGGGCCCCCGCCGGAGCTGTTTTGGGGTTGGCGCGACGCCCCTGACCTCCGGGAATCCGGGGCCCAGGCGGGTCTGGGGAATGGTCTCCTTGGTGACGATGCTGCCAAAGGACTGCTTTCTTTCGCAAGGGTGAATCTTTCTTCCTGGGCAGCGGGGGTGACGGGTGCGTGGGCGACTTGGGCCAGCGGCAGAGTTGGGAAAACGACAAGTGACTCCTCCACACTGCGGGGAGGCCCGCGGACCGGCCTTTTTGGTTCAGAAGAGGCGTACGTGACGCGACTCCTTTGGCTGGGGGCGACCTTCGGGGTGTTCGAGAATCTACTCTCCCGTGACCTTATTTTCGAGACTAGAGATTGACTCCAGGGCCTTCGCATTGCGCTCCATCCCCAAGCCTTTAAAGATTGTTTTTATTTTGAGACGGCGTTTCTCTTGCAAAGTCACCAAGTTGGCCAGGCTGGGCTCGAACTTGTGGTCTTTCGCTTTAGGCTCCCAGAGTGCTGGGGTTACAGGCTTGTGTGCGCACCTGGCTGTTTGGAGGTCACAGTGTGTGTTAACCTGCGTGGGTAAGCTTGGGAAAACTTAGGTGGAGTCAGGGAAGGGCGCTCAGGTCGGTCTCAGGGGCAAAGCTCGGCTGTTTTGGTTTGAGTTGCCAGCGGCGAAGGAGGAGGGGACTCCGAGCGCCGCCTACTTATCAGGGCGGGGTAGTGGTGGCTGTGTAGGTCTGATCTACTTCTCCTGGGCTCCGGAATTAAAGTTAGTTCATCTGCTTGTAAAGTGCTCTCCCGCTGGTGCTGGGAGTCTTAAAGAAATGTTCCGAGAAGTGTCACGTCACTCTGCCTACTCAACTTTTCTCTATTTCAAAACTCTCCTCCCTCTTTCACCTCCTTCGAATACCAGCCAGTCCGCAGGTGGCGGACAAGTCTCGACGGGTGCTCGTTGCTCTAGAAGTGTTAGTACTTGGTCTGTGTTTGTTTTTCTCCTAAGAAATACATATTACAGTTTATTTATAAAAGTTTTGTTGAAAACGCCGTGGCATTTGTCTTTATACATGCATTAAATTTTCGACCTTGTAGCTTGGGAAGATCTTACATTGTCAACTGTACATTGTGCAAATGGTTGAATTTCTATGAATTGTGCACTAATTCCTAATTATAAATTTTGTACTTAATTCTAGAAGCATTTGAAATGATCCTTGTGTAACATTGAAGTAGATTCATTGTCCTCGAAGTGGTCTTCTAGTATAGTGTAGGGGCTCAGGCTGAGCTGTTTTCTATTCTTAAGGGTAAGCACTCATACCTTGATACTGGTGAAAATTCTCAGATTTTGTTCTTTTTGTGTTTGTTTTTGCCCTTTTTTGAGATAGAGTCTTGCTATACTGTTCAAGCTGACCTTGAGCTCACTTTCTGGGCCAGGCTGGTCTCGAACTTGCAACGATCCTTCTGCTTCAGCCTCCCAAGTACTGAGATTACATGCATGCGCCTTTGCACCTGTATCTTCAGATTTTGTTCTTGACCCATTGTGATTGGAAGATTTTGTTTGGGTACTTATTATCCTTGAGTCCCTACCCTTTCCAGCCAAAACAGTTATTACTCAGTGCCTCCCGGTGCCTATTAATGACAGTACCGCTAATGACAGTACCGCTGAACTCGGTTTTTTGCAAGATTATTTGATTACTTCAGAAATGACATGTTATTAAGCCCATTATTTATTTTTAATTTAAAAAAATTTTTTGGGTACTGGGAATGGAACTCAGGACCTTGCACGCTTGCCAGGCAGGTGTCTGTGCTGCTGAGCTAAACTCCTGGCCTCAATCTGTTAAATTAATTAAGAATATTTTACTGCAATGTTTTTTTCTAGGTTTTTTTTTTTGCAGTACTTGTTACTTGCAGTGCCAGGGCCTTTGCGCATACCCACTCCTTTTTAAAAAATTTTTTATTTTAATACAGGAGCCCCCTAAATCGCCATATTGCTCAGACTGGGCAGGAACTAGCCATGCTCCTGCCTCAGTCCTCCCGAATGCTGGGGTTATAGGCCATGTCCCACCTTGTACAGTTTTGTTATCACATTCTTCAAACTATCTCTTTTTTTATTGTTAGGATTGCAGTTATATATGTGAAATTAAACCTCCATAATACCTTCTCTGTAAGAAAAATGATAATTTGTATTTCTAAGTTTCAGCCTTAAATGATAAATAAGTATTTATGAGACAGCCTAACTATGTCCCTATACTCCTTGGAAGGGGGGCGGTTATCTCATTCATTAAATTTATTGGAGTTTATTCTTTTGGAATGGATATTACTATGTAAAATTTGGGCTTTATGGACTTACAGCTTTTTTCCTTTCCTTTTTTTTTTTTTTTTTGAGATAGCCTCATTATATAGTTCAGGTTGACCTTGAACTCACCTGGTAGACCCAGGCTGGCCTCAAGCTTGGTTATCCTCCTGCCTTAGCCTCCTGAGTCCTGGGATTACAGGTGTGTACCACCATGCCTGGTGGATTTATTATGGCTTTTTAAAGTTTATTTTGTTCCAACTCTTTAGATAAAGAGAAAAAATTTTTTTCTCCCTCAGTATTAATGGGCCAAGATTATAGCATTTTAGAAACCATCTTTTTTTTCTTTAAAGTTGAAAAAGTAAAAGTGCTGCGGGTGACTTCTGGGCAGAATGTAGGGACACTTAGCTCTGAGGAATTCTGGAAGTAGGGATACCCGCAAGAGTACAGATTACCCTTTGGAGGCTGGGAGGTTTGCTTCTGTCAGAAGATTACTGATTTATGAGGCAGTTAAATCTTCTGTTTAAGTACAGTATGAGTAATTGGAAAGTATTGAATCCCTAACTTTATGTTTTCCTTCAGATATTTGTGTGTTCTGTAGAACTGAATTTTGGAAATAATTTCTAAAGGTTCATTTTTTTCACCCATGATGTTTAGAACTTTCGTTAACTCTGTCAACCATTACCTGAATTATAGCTCTTCTAATGGCACAAAGTGTTCTTATTAAAAAATGCAATGCATTTATTTTGCAGTAGATGATATGTGAAGTTTTTATTACTAGTCTGCTTCTTTATTTGCTTTGGTTTCACTAACTTTACTGTGGGGAATTTCAAAAGGAGAATGAACAGTGCATTGAGCTAAGTTTTTGCCAATCTAGTCTCATTGTCCCCCTAACTCATTTGTTCTTTCCCCTGGAGTTTTAAAAGCCAATTCTAGAATCAGGGCCTTTCACATATAATTAGCTTAGTATTTCTAAGTGTTGACTTCATATATTTACTTATTTTTTGGTACTGGGAGTTGAACTCAGGACCTTGTGCTTGCCAGGTAGGCACTGTGCTGCTGAGCTAAATCCCCAGCCCCTAACTTCATATATTTAATATGAAAAAGATTTTAGTGAAGTCTGCTTTCTAATAAGCTGACAAAGGCTTACGTTTTTAAGTTAAATAACAGCATCAGGAGCTGCTGGAAGGAGATACCACCACAACAGGCAGATCTGTTTTGGGCTTGTAGAAGTCCAAGAGGAGAAAGCACAGATAATGTTCTTAACTTATTGACCCCCCTCCCCATTTATTTTGGCAATGTAGTTGAGTGCTCACTACATATTTATCTTTAGATATTCCCAGAATAACAAAGTTGACCAAAGACTTTTTCGTTGGTGGTATGGCTCACATGAAGGAATTCTAGAGGAATTAGAATTTTAGGGAATGTGGGAAACCTGAAAGAGGAAACGATAGCCACCATGTATATGCATTTCAGACATTACTTCCCAGCTAAATGTGTCTGGCCCTTTAATTGTTCCTTGGAAAATTTGACTTGTCCTTGGTGTCCCATCTTACTGTACACCTGTTTCTGGAAATGTACTTTATAGAGTGGGAACTACTTTGGTAAAGTTTCACCTTTCTCTTCCCTGTGTAGGGGCTGTGTTTCTCCTTTCCAACTGAGGTAAGGTTTTTCTCAGGATGTTAGTGAAGCTACACTTCCCATTCATTACCACAAGGTGATGCAGTGACTTTGCATATTCCTTATTGGGCCTTGGCAGGTGCATGCCTGCACATGCGTGTGTGCGAGAGCGTGTGTGGGTGTTTTGGCATAATTTGAATGTCAACATTTTTATGAGCTATTTTATGGCTTCACCTGTGGGAGGGGTGAACCAGAGGAACTGTGAGAATTACAGTTTTTTTTTGTCTTTTTGAGACAGGGTCTTGCTGTGCAGTTCTAGGCTGGCCTTAAGCTCACTTTGTGACTCAGGCTGGTCTCAAACTCACAGTGATCCTCCTGCCTCAGCCTCCTAAGTGCTAGGATTACAGGCTTGCATTACCATGCTGGGTAAGAATTACGGTTTTTTTTTTTTTTTTTTGATACCGAGGATCAAACTTAGGACCTTGTGGATGCCAGGCAGGTGCTTATGCCGCTGAGCTATATCCCCAGCCCAAGTACTTTATTTATTTATTTATTTATTTTTTGCGGCACCGGGGATTGAACTCAGGACCTTGCGCTTGCCAGGCAGGCACTTAGGCCACTGAGCTAAATCCCCAGCCCTAGTCCGGGTACTTTAAAAGGGGTTGATTCATGATATAATTACTTTCAGGATACATTTATCCGTGTTAACTTTTTTGTAACTGTAAGTTGTGTTGTAATTTAAAAGTAAAGAATAGCAAGGATGGTGGAATGATTCTTGTAAAATATTTTTATAGTTACAGCATTGATATTTTTCAAGTACAGTAGTTGAAGTGTTAGAGATTGATATAGGCTTGTAAGTAGAATGATTGCAAATTTTCTTACCCTTCATACTTACAAGCATCACAAATATATTTAAAGTGTAGTGTTAATGTCTTCTTTAAACACTTTGAATTTGGGGGGGAGGGGTCAAAAATAAGATTTTATGGTAGTATGGTTTTTTAAAACTATATATACTTACAGAAATTAAAACAACAGTTAGAAGTTCTTGTTCACACATATCCTTCATCAATAAAGACTATGTGATATGTAATTTTTTGAGTCCCTTTTGATGCATTTAATAAGATTTGCATGTTTATATTCAAATGTGCATCTATCCCTACTTACTATTTTATACCTAAAAGAATTTCAACAAAGTAGCCCTGCAAAGTTGGATTATGGATTTTTAAGATAATTGGTGTAACTGAGGTTAAACAAAGTTTGTACTTCACTGCTTTGTTGTATAAGCAAATAGGTACAGCCATGTACCTATTTATTTTGGGAAACAGCGTTAAATTTTAAAGTTTCATTGTTAAACATTTAATTAAGGGGAAACTATTCTAAGCCAGTTTATTTCTTCTTTACTGTATAACTTTGTCAAAGAAACCTAAATATAAACTTTTTTGTAGAAAAATATTACAGATTCACTTAACTCTGTTTTGATATATCTAAGAGGTTCGTTTAATTGATTTAGTTATAGTTTCTCTTATTGGTGTCTTATAATTTTGTTTGTTGTTTTTTTTAAGTACTGAGGATTGAACTCAGGATCTCTTGCATGCTAGACAAGTGCTCCCCACCAATTTATTTGAGACAAAGTCTGACAGTTGCCCACACTGGCCTTGAACGTGTGATCCTCCTGCCTCAGCCAGCACACCCAGGTATTAGTAGTATTTTTAAAAAGAAACTGGAATTTTTTTTCCTTTTTTTGTGAAGCTACAGACTTTAAAAAAAGAGACAATTAGTGACTTCATTAGTATAATGAACTCTCTGTGAACTCAGATTAGCTCAGACAACTCAAAAGAAACAAAATGGAAGTCTGTAGTTATTTTAGACGGAGTTCCCCTGTGTTTTTAAGTGCTACCTTTTCATTTTCATGAAGGTTTTAGTTTATTACCAGTTAAGTCCTATGCTAACAGAGGTCCTTGTAGTAAAGCCATTTTGCTAATGCAGAGGCAAAACACATCAGGATTATAGACAACTAGCTGGTTTATGCTAATCAGTAGCTTCATGATTGTTAGTCTCTTGGTGGGCTATCCAATGTGTTGTTCAGTAAAACAGTGAATTGACCTTTACAGAAGCAGAGGGGGGCTCCAGAAGAGTTGATATTTTCTAATGTGCTTATTACTTCAAACTTTAAAAATTTGCTGCTGAGTATGGTGGTGCATGCCTGTAATCTCAACTAGTTGGGAGGCTGAGGCAGAAGGATTGCACATTTAGAGTATGGGGCAGTTTAGCTGAGTACCCCACCCTCCCCCCCAGAAAAAGACTGGTGAAGTAGAGTACTTGCCTAGGATCTGCATGGCCCAGGGTTCAAATACCAGTACTGCAAAAAAAGAAGCCTAAATATTTCCAGCAGGTCTGCAGAAGAAAAGAAACAGTTGTCCAAGCAAATGACCTTACTCTTCTTAGTGACAAGACTTCTTAATAATTGCTAAAATATGAGTAAGCTATGCTTACTCTGTAGAAGCTTCATTGAGTTGTAAGTAAATTAATTGAATGAAGTAAATTAATTTGGTTAGCAGAATCTTGCTCTACTTTTCCCCCTTATTACAGGAATGCCTGGTAGTGACTCAGCAGCAAGTGACATAAGGTCAGAGTCACAGGTTTGCATAGCTACACACAGTGTACTGTGGGTTTGATTATATCAAGAGACTGAAGCGGGAGGATTGCTGCAAGTTCCAAGCCAGCCTGAATTACATAGCAGACTGAAAAAACAAAACAAAACAGAAAAACAAACAAAAAAAGACCTTGTACCTAGGGAGAGGAGAGATATGGGTTGGGTTCGATTAGGGAGAAAAGTGGTAAAATTCAAGAGTTCCACATTGAAAGGAAAGGTAATTGACCAGTAGCCAGTAAAATGCTGACTTACAACTGTACTTATTTCTGTTCAAGGGGCACCAGGTTTATGTTGGCAGCATGTGCACTGGAACACATGGTGCATTTGCTTTGTTTGAAATAGAGTTAGGGGGCTTGATGTGGACTTGGTGATGAACATCTTGTAATTCCGTCTATAAGGGAGGCTGAGGTAGGAGGATTGCAAATTGGAGGCCAGCCTGAGCAGTTTAACAAGAGCCAGCCTAGAGGGCTTGGCTTTCCAGGAGAGTTGAGAGTTTTTGTTTTTTAACCCCTGAGTAACTTTCTGAAGCCATACTGACTGTGGTTGTTTCTCAATTGTTTGGAGTTTTGGAACCCAGGACCTTCAGACTGAGCTGCATCCTCAACTCTTTGAAAAAATTATTTTGCGACAGTGTCTGAGTCACTAAGTGTAGTTTGTATTTTTATATTTAATCACATTTTAAGGAAAAAAATTCCAATATTTAAAAGTATATATTGTCCCAATATTTGACATGTAAATATTCATGAAATTTGCATTAAAATTTAGGTATTTTGAAGGTATGAGTTTATTCTTAACTGCTATTATTTAACTTGTATGAATTACTTGTTTCAGATTCATAAAATGACATCCTTTCAAGAAGTCCCACTGCAGACTTCCAATTTTGCCCACGTCATCTTTCAAAATGTGGCCAAGAGTTATCTTCCTAATGCACACCTTGAATGTCATTATACTTTAACTCCTTATATCCATCCACATCCAAAAGATTGGGTTGGTATATTCAAGGTAAGAAAACTTTCTGAATGTGTCTTCCATATAGGTACTTTTTATTTTGTTGTTAAACAGCTTATAAGTAGCTTATACTACCTTTAGGCAATGTGAACTCTCCATTATGGGTCAGTTTTGTAAACATCACTGAAATGATTTAGCAGTTTATGATAGTAAAAAACAAAAGTTGGGAACTTCACTAGATTTCTTCTCTGTGATCAAATGTTAAACCTAGCTAAGCTTTGTGAGAAAGTTTTTCAGAATCCTTTCACCCATGTTCTCCATTTCCTACCATAAAATTCTTTTCCTTTAGTTTCATTAATCAGTACTATTTTTTTTCAGTCATTTATGATTAATTTTCTACAATTCTATAGCCATGTTATCTCCCCTCCCCTCCCTTCCCCTCCCCAGACAGGGCTTCACTATGAAGTTCAGGCTGGCTTTGAACTCACTATGTAGCCCAGGATGACCTCGAACTCACCTCAGCCTCCTAAGTGCTGGAACTACCGAATGCTGGGATTACCGGAGTGTGCCACCACGCTCAGCCTTCTTCTGTTGTTGTTGATTGCTTACATGTTGCTTGTATTGTAATACACTATTTTAGGAGCATATTCTGTTTTATGTAACAAATAGTAAACCCTTTGATGGCAGGAGTCTCAGTCCTTGTATTTTGCCAATCATTTTTTATAATACTTGAAAATTATGTTGACATGGTCACTATAATGGTAGGTACCCCACTGTGTTGGAGATGTTCTGGCGACTTTAGCCCATCAGAATGTAGTAGGGAACCAAAACATTACTGTCCTCTGAGTAGTAAGTGCAAAGTCATGGATGTCCAAACACAGATAGTATTTTTAATAGGCTTGGATTGTTGATTACCCAATCTGTATAAGTTAGGCAGAAAAACTGGAAGAAAATAAGCATATACCACATTTTTAAAAAGCCATTTACCCCTTGATAGATGTCTAGACTGCATCTGCTACTTGGCCATCATGAATAATGCTGCAAGTGAGCATAAATGTCCAGCTCTTTCTTAAAGATCCTCTTTTCGTTTCTTGCCCGTGTATCCAGAAGTAGCATTGCTGGCTCATAGATAATTGTCAAGTTTTTTGTGGACCCTCCATATTGTTTTCCATAACAGCCGCACCATGTTACATTCCTGTTAATACAGCACAAACATCTCAGTTCTTCCCCTTTCTCCCTAACTCTAGTTTTCTGTTTTTTTTTTTTCCATAATGACCACCCTATCAGGTGTGAGATGATAACTCATTGTGGATTTAGTTTTGATTTGCACTTCTCTTATTTACTGAGAAAGCATCACATGCTTGTGGGTCACTTATGCCTTGTTTTTTCTTTTGGCGCTGGGGTTCAAATCCAGGGCTGTGTACAACCTATGTGTATGCTCTCTACCATTGGACTATATCCCTCGACCTCTGTTTGTATATTTTCTGTGGAAAAGTATTTATTCAAGTCCTTCACCCACTTGTAAATTAGATTTTGTTTTTGTTGAGTTGCGGGGGTTCTTTTTTGAAATTAGTGATGGCATTGATAAATAATTGCATATATTTATGGTATACAACATGGTTTGATAGCTATATGTTGTTGGATGGCTAAATCAAGCTGTGAATTCTTTATTCTGATATTTACCCCTTAATTAGATAATACAGAAAAATATCATAAATATTTCTCCCATTTCACAGTTTGTCTTTTCACTCTGTTCTTTTTCTGCATAGAAGATTTTAAGTTGATGGAGTCCCACTTATTTTTTCCTTTGTTCCTTGTGCATTTGGGGTCATATGCAAGAATTATAACTAAACCTAGTGACATGGATATTTTTCTCTGTGCTTTCTTCTAGATATTTTATAGTTTCAAATCTTATGTTTGGGTCTTTAATCTTTAATCTACTTTGAATTAATTTTTGTATTTCTGTAAGGCAAATATCCAATTTCATTTTTTGGCATGTGATTGTTCAGTTTTCTGAACACTTTTTGCATAGTCTTGGCACCCTTGTTGAAGATCATTCGACCTTATTTGTGAAAATTATTTTTTAGATCCCCTATTTTGTTCTATAGGTCTATAATGGTCATTATACTGTTTCGATTATTGTAACTTTGTGTAACATGTTTTGAAATCAGCAAGTGTAAGGTCTCCAGTAACCTTTCTGTTTGTTTGGTTTTTTTATGTTTTCTTTTTTAAAAGCAGTGGCTAAGTGTATTTGAGAGTAAAAGTGAAGTGAGGGAGAAACTGGCTCTGCAGAGCAAGCTTGGATCTAGTAAAGCGAAAAAGGGTAAAAGCAAAAACAAAAGTACATGGTGTGTCTGGGAGATGTAGTGTGGGCTATTTGTGGAAAGTTACAATAGCCTCCAGTAACATTTTTCTTTTTCTGGATTATTTTGGCTATTTGGAGTTCTTTGAAATTCCATATGAATTTTAGTTTTTTTTTTCTATTTCTGCAGAAAATGCCATTGAGACTTTGATAGCGAATACCACTTTAGATAATATAGACGTTTTAACAATATTATGTTCTAAATCCATGAACTTACATTTCTGTTTTTTAGTATTCTCTATAATTTCTTTTAGCAGTGTTTTATAGTTTTCAGTGTGCAAGTCTTTTACCTCCTTAAGTTTATTCCTAAATATTTCTTTTTTTGTTTTTTGGTACCGGGGATTGAACTCACGACTTCGCACTTGCCAGGCAGGTGCTTGTGCCGCTGAGCTAAACCCCTGACCCCCTAAATATTTCTTTTTAATAGTATTATAAATGAAATTATTTTCTTACTTTCCTTTTAGATGATTCACTGATACTATAGAAATGGAACTGATTTTTGTGTTAATTTTGTATCCTGCAATTTCGCTGACTTTATTTCTTTGTATGAGTGATCTAGAGTTTTCTATATATGAGACCATGTCATCTGTGAACAAATAATTTTAATTCGTTTCCAGTTTATATGCACTTTATTTATTTTGTTTAAATGATCTGGCAATGACTTTCAGTACTAAACTAAGTAGAAGTAGTGAAAGGGGCATCCTTGCTTTGTCGTCATTTTTTTGTCAGTGAGTGTATTAGCTAGCTGTGTGAATTTTGCTTTGGCCTTTCTTAGATTGAGGTTATTTTCTTCTAGTCCTAGTTTGATATTTTTTAAATCATCATGAAAAGGTACTGAATTTTGTTGAATGCCTTTTTTGCATCGATATGATTAGGTGTGCCTTTTCATTTCCTTCTGTTAATATGGCATATTCATTGATTTTCATATGCTAAACTATCAAGAATAAATGCCACTTTGTCATGGTGTATAATCATTTTAATGTGTTGTTGAGTTTAGTTTGCTAGTATTTTTTATTTGAGAGTCTCACTATGTAGGCTAGACACAGTCCTCCTGCCTGAGCCTTCCTAGTGCATACATCACCTCACTCAGCTAGTTGGCTAGTGTTTTGCCGAGGATTTTTGTATGAATATTCATCAGAGATTTTTTTTCTGCAGTATTGTATTTTTGTCTCATTTTGGTATGAGAGTAGTGTTGGTCTCATAAAATGAATTTGAAAATGTTTTCACCTCTGTACTTTTTTAAGGAATTTGAGTAGGATTTGTGTTAATTCTTCTTCTTCTTCTTTTTTTTTTTTTTTTTGGCAGCACTGGGGGTTGAATTCATGACCTCGTTCTTGTCAGGCAGGCGCTTAGGCCACTGAGCTCTAGATCCCTGGCCCTTGTCTTTTTGAGATAGGGTCACGCTATGCTGTTCAGGCTGGCCTTGAGCTCACTTTGTAGCCCAGGCTGATCTTGAACTGGCAGTGATCCTCCTGCCTGAGCCTCCCAAGTGCTGGGATTACAGGCGTTTGCTACCAGGCCTGGCAGCCCTTTGCTTTTGTATTGGGAGGTTTTTGATTACCAGTTTCCTTATTGGTTTTAGGTCTGTTTGCATTTTTTTTTTCATGGTTGGTAAGCTATATGTAGATTCTAGAAATTTACCCGTTTCTTCTATGATACCCAGTTTGCTGTGTAGAATTATTCATAGTAGCCTGTTAGGATTTTTTTTTTTTTGAGACAGTGTGTTGGTGTGTAGTTCAGAATGGCCTTGATCTTGCAGTGACCCTCTTGCCTCAGCCTCCTAAATGCTGTAATTACAGACATACACCTCCATACCCAGCTGTTGTGATCCTTCTTACTTCTTTGGCATCAATTGAGTTCTCTTTCATTCCTTTCTTATATTTGTAAGTTTTCTCCTTAGTCATTTGGGTAAGGGTTTGTCAATTTTGTTGATCTTTTCAAAAAGCCAACTCTTATTTCTGATTTTTTTTTCTTCTATTTTTCTGTTCTATTTTATCCATCTCTGCTGTAATCTTTATTCTTTTCTTCCTTCAGCTAAATTTGGATGTAATTTTTATTTCTAGTTTCTTGTGATGTAGATGTAGATGGTTGGTTTGAGATCTTTCATAAGGAAGGCGTTTAAAGCTGTAAACTCTTGTGGTACTATTTTTTGTTGTGGCCTGTTTTTTTTTTTTTTTTTTTTTTTCACACAGGGTCTTGCTATGCAGTTCGAGGTAGCCTTGAACTCACTTTGTAGCCCATGTTGGTCTTGGACTTGCAATGATCCTCCTACCTTAGCCTCTTGACTATTAATTTTAGGTTGTTGGTGGTTTTGATTTGGTTTGGTTTGTAGTACTGGAGATTGAATCCAGGGCCTTTGCCCTGAATTGTATCCCTAGCCCTTTTGTAATTTCTTGAGACAGAGTCTTACTTAATTGCCAGTGCGGACTCAAACTTAAAGTCTTCTGCCACAAGACTCCCAGAGTGCTGGAATTAAGTGTACATGTGTGTACCACCATGCTTAGCTGTGTGTTGTATTATTTTTATCTTTCTTGTTATTTTAAGATTTTTCTTGTGATTTGTTATGTGATCTATTGTGGTGGTTCAAAAATAAGCTATTTAATTTTCCATGTATTTATGAATTTTCTGTTTTTTTTCCCCCTCCGTACTGGATGTTGTACCCAGGGTCTTGTGCATGCTAGATGAGCCATGTACCATTGAGCTGCAGCCTGGCCCATGTTAAGACTTGTTTTGTGGCCTAATGTGGTCTGTCCTAATGAATGTTTCATATGTGCTTGAAAAGAACGTTTTTCATTGTTATTCAGTAGAATGTTCTGTATGTACTGTTAGGTTCAATTGGTCTGTAGGGTTCAAATCCTCAGTTTTCTTATTTGGTTGGTTGAGCTGTTCATTATTAAAGCTGAGGTATTAAAATCTATTACTGTATTTTTGTTTCTGTGTATAATGTTTACTTCATAAATTTGAGTGATCTGCTATTAGGTGCGTATATATTTACAATTGTTATATCTTCCTGATGAATTGACCTTTTTGTTATTATATACTGTCATTCCTATTGACTCATGTGACATTTTTTAAGTTAAAGTATGAGGTGTATTCAAAATATGTGGTGAATGTTTAAATAAATATGTTGCTGTAAAAAGCACGCTGTCATTAATCCTCCTTAAAATACCCCCTTTGTTTCAAGCACACTTATCCCTTTTTTTTTTTTCGAGGTGGGGTCTCACTACATAGTCCAGGCTGGCCTTGAACTGACTGTATAGCCAGGGTGTCCAGAGTTCCTCCTTGCCTTAACCTCCCAAGTGCTCACAGGTGTGTGCCACCACACCTGGCTTTATCCCATCATTCTTAACACTTTCTGAAGCCATTCTGTGAGTGTCTTTATGAGGTATGATCAAAAATATGGTAAATGCTCCTGGCAAATGCCATCCATTGGAAAGGCAGGTTTATAAAAAATTATTTTGTCCTCATCTGCCTTATTCACTGAATCTAGCTGCTGCAACATCTGGCTTTTCCGTAAAGTCCATATGATCATGAAATGTAAATGTTTGAATTGATTCAAGACACTGAGGCAGCCATGACTGCAACTAGACAGTCATGAAAAAAATGTCCAAAATTGCTTTAGAAAGTGGCAAGATCAGTGGGATGTGTGTTCAAAAACGGGGAGTATTTTGAAGGGGTTATGGCAGAGAGTCTTTTACTGTAAATTAAAAAACAAAAACATCTTACAGTCACTGTATTATTATTATTATTATTATTATTATTATCTTTTTGAGACAGGGTCTTGCTATGCAGTTCAGGCTGGTCTTGAGCTCACTTTGTAGCCCAGGCTGGTCTCAAACTCACAATGATCCTCCAGCCTCAGCCGAGTCACTGTATTTTTTAATCACTCCTTATATATTTGTGAGTATTATCACCACCCCACTCTTTTTTGGTTGCCACTTACAAGAAGTATGTTTTTCTTCTTTCACTTTTAGGTTTTGTCCAAAGGAGTCTCTTAAAGGTAGACTATAGTTAGATTTTTAAAAAGAAAATCTACTCAGCTACTCTACCTTTTGATTGAGCTTAACATGTAAAGTCATTACTAGTAGGAGACTTACTACTGCCACTTTTGTTGTTTTCTTTGTATCTTTTTAGTTACTTTGTAACTGTTTTCCACTCCTGGTGCTTTTTGTATTTTGCCGATTTTTAAAATAGTTGACATGCTTTGATTATCTTGTCATTTTCTTTTCCCTTCCCCTTCCCCTTCCCTTCCTTCTCACCCTCCTTTTTTCCTTTATGATACTGTGCTATTTCCCATGGAGCTATATCCCCAGCCCCTTTTTATTTTTTGAAGCAGAGTTTCATTAAGTTGTTAAGTTACCCAAGCTGGGCTCAAACTTGAGAGATTCTTCAAGAGTCTTCAAGAGTCCTGGGATTATAGGCATTCACCACCACTCCCGGTTTCCTTTTCATTTTCTTTTGTGGTTCTTTTGTAGGTATTTTCTCTGTGGTTACCAAGGGATTATAAAAAATATAATTAAACACTTTAACCACTTACCAGTCCAATTATTTAAATACAGGATACCAAAAATTGCGTATTTTTCGTTAATTTTTATAAGATAACAGGAAATATAAAAATGACAATTTTATCAAATTTATTCTATACTAGAATTGACTGGTTGAAACGACATCTGCCCAAGCAGTGCTCGGAATAGTCCATAAACAAACGCGCTGCCCCTGTCGTGCTCAGGGTGAACTGTTAACTGGTTAAGCTGGTAGGGTTATTTGCATGTAAAAACTGCACTTCTTTCTATCTTCCCTCTCTACTTTATGTTGTTAAAAATTACATCTTTTTATATTTTGTATCTTTCAACATAGTTTTATAGTTATTTTTATGCTTTTCTGTACTAGATTTAAGTACCACTGGTACAGTATTGCAGAATTCCCTTCTGGATTGTGATATTTCTGCTGAGAAATCTTCAGGTAATCTTATAGATCCTCCTATGTGAGTTACTTTTCTCTTGCTTCTCTCAAATTTTCTTTGACTTTGATAATTTAATAGTGTATCTTGGTGTGACCCTCTTTGGACTTATCTGAATTTCTTGAATTTGACTGTCCATTTCTTTTTTTTGGTCTTCAGAAGATTTGTTATTATTTCTGCAAATAAACTCTTTGCTTTTTTCTCTTTATTTTGGTAACTGTCATAAATATATTGTCTGCTTGATGGTTTCCTGTAAGTTTAAGCTTTATTTTTCTTCATTCACTTATTTTTTTATTCAGTGGATTAAGTGATTTCAAATGACTCAAGTTTACTGATTCTTTAATATGTATAAATTAACTATTGAAATTCTTTTGTGAATTGTTTAATTCACTTATTGTATATTTCAGCTCCAGAATTTCTATTTAGTTGTTTTTAGTTTTTATTACTTTTGGTAGTCTCATTTATGTTTTTGTGAATTTTCTTTAGTTGATTACCTGTGATTAATGGTGCATTGAGCTTTTTAAAGATAATTATTTTGACTTCTTTGTCAGATAATTCATTACCATTTCTTCAGAGTTACCTTGTCCAGATTAATTTGTTCCTTTGGGTCTTCTGTTTCTTCATTTGCCTTGTTATTATTTGATACTTTGTGCATTTGATAAAACATCCACCTCTTTCAGCTTTTCCAGACTTGTTTTACATAGGGAAAAGTTTCACCAGATTGTCTATAGAGATTCCGGGGGCCCCTTAACCCTTTTATTGGGAGATGTCATCTTTGGCTTTTTTCAATGTGATTTCTCAAGTGGAGAGATTTGTCAGATTCCTCTTTCAGGAGTTTGTACTGTCTCCCTCTGGTGTGTGTCTGTGGTATTGCAGTTTTTCATGGGATGCAAATAGCTGCATGGAGCAGTCCTTTGTTCTTCACACTGCTTAGGAAACTAAAGCATGCTGGTTCTTTCTTAGCCCCAACTCCTCCTAGATGGAAACCTACACAGACCACTGAAAAGCCAGAATGTTAGATGCATGTTCCCACTCTTCTTTCCCAAGGGAAAAGTTGCAAACTTGGATCTTTCTGTTGCTCCTGCCAAATTGTGCCAGTTTAGGGGAGGGTTATTGTGGTTGTTATTGTGCTCTTACACTTTTCAGTGCAGCTGCTTTTTGGCTTTGACATTGCCTGAGGTACTGTCACCACTTAATTGGTGTTTGGAGTTCTCACAAAGGCTGTTTTGGACTGTTAAATTGGTGTCTCTCTGGGGGAGCAAGGTCTAGGCTATCTATTCTGCCATCTTGGTGATGTGAGTTCCCTTTTATGTCCCTTCCTTATTTGATTAAAGATCTTATTTCCCACTTTTGTTTTTTTTTCTAACCATGGAAGACGACAACTAGAAAGAGAGCTTTCCGTCTTTGTTTTTTTTTTGTTAGAAATAGTGGCTCACTTTGTTGCTCTACCTAGACTCTTAGACTGAAGTAATACTCTCACCCCAGCTTCCCAAGTAGCTGGGACTCAGCCATGCATTTCCTGCCTAGCTGTCTGTCTGTTGTCAGTTGTACTTCTTTTAGGAATTACATTGGCAGAGCATCAACCAGGTGTGGTGATACATGCTTATAATCCAGCACTTTGGAAGCTGAGGCAGGAAGATTGCTGTGAGTTTGTGGCCAGGCTGGACTATATAGTGAGACCCTGTCTCAAAAAACTAAAAGCCGGGCGTGGTGGCTCATGCCTGTAATCCCAGCACTCGGGAGGCTGAGAAAGGCGGATCGTTGTGAGTTGGAGACCAGCCTGGGCTACAGAGTGAGCTCAAGGCCAGCCTGAACGGCATAGTGATACCCTGTCTCAAAAACACCAGGATCAGGGATCTAGCTCCGTGGTCTAAGCGCCTGCCTGGCAAACGCAAGGTCGTGAGTTCAGTCCCCGGTGCCACCAAAAAAAACAAAACAAAACAAAACAAAACAAAACAAAACAAACAAACATGTATAGTCAGAGCATCAGTGTTAGCAAGAAGAAGGTGGACTTTCAGAGATATGAAAAGTATTTTCTACCCAGCTAGGAGAGGAGGTTTGATGGTTAAGAGCTAGATTGACTGCCATTTACTTATTTTTTAGTGTAAGATGAAGATAATAAATAGCAATAAGCCAAAACAAACATTTTGCAAACTGTATCTGTTACTGCTATGTCTAGTGTTCTTGAATCAGATATCACTCATAATTGAAGTTAACAGTTTTACATATTAGCTTTCACAAAGAAATGGCACACTCAGGTTCAATACTCTTTTGTGTAATCTTTTTTTTTTTCGGCGGCACTGGGGATTGAACTCACGACCTTGCGCTTGCCAGGCAGGCGCTTAGACCACTGAGCTAGATCTCTGGCCCTGGTGTTTTTGAGACAGGGTCTCACTATGCCGTTCAGGCTGACCTTGATCTCACTTTGTAGCCCAGGCTGGCCTCAAACTCACAACGATCCGCCTGTCTCAGCCTCCCAAGTGCTGGGATTACAGGTGTGAGCCACCATGCCCGGCCTTTTGTGTAATCTTAATGCCAGTCAGAAACAGAACTTGTGTATCTAACTCTGGTGGCTGATACTTAATTTCTTTGAGTAATATTGTTAGCAAATGAATATCTGGTACCTGTTTTAATTTTTTTGTTTTAAAGAGACTAAAACCAATCAAAACAGAATAAAGCCAATCAAAACAAAACAATGAAAGCAATACAGGATTTCAAAACAAGATAATAGGAAATTGACAATAGCTACCATAATATATCTTGTTATTTTCAAAATAACTACCCATACCATCAGACATAATAAAATCAAAATACAACAGAATAAGACCAAACAAAAGCAATGCGATACAGGACTTCAAGTCAAGATAATAGGATATTAACAGTGGCTACCATAATGCCTTTTGTTATCCTCAAAATAGCTGTCCAGATCTGGCACCTGTTTTTAAACATCTCTGATATTCAATATTTAACATAGTACAGTCTATATGGACAGTACAGATTGATGTATGTTTTTTACAAAATTTATAACTTGCCTGTAGGCAAGGCTTGCCTAAGGTGAGAGATTTGCAAATTTAGTTAGTGGGTTTAAGGAAGAAGAGACTGCTAGGTACAGTAAAATAAAAAACCTAAATTTTAGATTAAAAAAATAAGTAAAAATTCACTATGTTTGCTATCAAATTTTAGGCAAACAAGTTTTAATTTCTTCATATGCATATGTAGATTATCCCTGAGAAATCTGGATGGTATGCAGTAGAAACTGTTACTAAATTTATGTAGATTTTTATAGTATTAGGTTATAGCTTAATAAAAATTATAATTGGACATGCTTGTTAAAATACGGCTTGTGCACATATTAAACACGTTTTGACTTTAGGATATAGTAAAAAATATGTGCTGTGAGATCTGCCTAATAATAAACTATTTACTTGTATTCTCTTTTTTGTATTTCGTTAGGTTGGATGGAGTACTGCTCGTGATTATTATACCTTTTTATGGTCCCCTATGCCTGAAAATTATGTAGAAGGATCAACTGTCAATTGTGTATTAGCATTTCAAGGTAAGGACTAAATTGCAGAACCTCATAATACTAGATGTCTTATTGATGTTAATATGTGTACCCCATTGTAATTTCCCATTGAAGCTTATCCAGAGTTAAATTAACTAGTGTCTTAGTTGAGCAAAAATCATAAGAATCTAAATATGAAGTATAGGCCACATGACATTTTAATGATATTTTAATGATATTTAATTAACACTTAGTAGTGTTTTGGCTTGTTATCTTAACTTTCATTGAAGAGAGTGGGTTTCTTTCTAGATCTTTACTTTTGGTGATTTTTGTTTTCCAGTGAGAAAACAGTACTATTGCTAAGATCAGGGAGGCATGGGAAAAATTTAAGGTTGACCAGTAGTTATTAAGTTGTAGTTAGATAGGAGGACAGCAGGGTAACTGTCATGTCTTGTATCTATCTACATGTCCCCCAGAAGCCTAATGTAGTCATAAGTGGGACTTTTTCAAAGGTGGCTGAATCTAGTGTGTGTGATTGATTCATGGTGCAATGCTAGGATTAAGAGTGCTAGGATTAAGGGTGGGTGATTACTAAATCAGTCCACTGGTTGGTTTGTTACTGTCCTAATCCTGGTAACCTGGATACAATATACGGAACAGAAAGTGGCTTGTCTTTTCCCTTGTTTGCTTTGCTACCTTCTGTCTGTCATGAACTGTTTCTCCTCTGCAATGCTTGTCTATCACACCATCCTGCTGTGGAGCCAGCCATTTAAGGACCAAAATCTCTACAAACTGTATGCTAAATAAAATAAACCTTTTCTTCTTTAACTTTGAGTGTCAGGTATTTTGTCTCAGCAAGGAGAGAGAAATAACTAAGACAGTGACTATAGATAATGATTATACTGTTGTTAAGGCTTGTGTCTAGATGTCCTCCCCAAAGTCTTATGCTGTCATAAGTGGGACTTTTTCAAAGGTGGCCAGATCTAGAGTGTGATCATGGGATTAAAGGTGTGTGATTGCTAAATAAGTTCACTGATTGGTTTGATGTAATTCTGGATAGGATTAAGGGGGCCCCACTCAGGAGGTGAGTATTAATTACCTATCCCAAAGGTAGGTAACCTGGATAGAATATAAGGGACAGAAACAAGGTCCTTGGGTGTGTTTGTTGCTTATTGCTGCTGCTTCTCGTCTTCTGTGATGCCCCTCTTTGCCATGCCATCCTACTTTGGAACTAGCCAATTATGGATTGAAATGTCTGCAAACTGTGAGACAAAAATAAACCTTTCCTCCTTTTAACTTTGGGTGTTGGGTGTTTTGTCTCAGCAATGAAAAAGACTAAGGCAGCTATATATCCCAAATGGTAGAGAAAATGATTTTAAATGTTTCCTCCTTAATGAAGTGATAAATACTCAAGGAGATATGTTTAAAATGATAATACAGTGTATTCCTATATGGAATGATCACATAATAATCACTTAATTTGGACAGTGTAGCAAGTTAGAGGTGAGGGAAAAAATTCAGATGAAAATTACAAAGATGATTAGGAACATTTAAAGAGTAATTATTCTGTCATGTGAAGGTTCATATAAAATGGGTATAAATGAGTAATACAAATTCATCCTTAGCTTGGCATTACATACAGATTTAAAAAAATGTGTGGATTATTCTGTCATATCCCACAACGTGGATAAATCTTGAGGACAGTATATTAAGTCAAATCAGGCAGTTGCAAAATGACAAATACTGTCTCGACTCCACTTCCTGAAGTACTTAGAGCAGACAAGCTCATAGAGATAGAAAGTAGAGTGGCAGTTGTCAAGTCCTAGAGGAAAAGAGGAATACAGTTATTACTTAGTGTATACTGCATTTCAGTTTTGCAAGATGAAAACAATTCTGGAGCTAGATAGTGGCAGTGGTTACACATCATGAATATATATTTTAAAAATGATTCAAATAGCATATTTTGTGTTATATGTCTTTTACCATAATTTTTTTAAAGTGGAAAAAATATTTAGAAGTCTGTTATAAAGCATTTACATTTTTAAAAAAATTATTATTTTTTTTTCTTTGAGACAAGGTCTCACTATACAGTTCAGGGGGCCTTGAGCTCACCTTGTAGCCCAGGCTGGTCTCGAACTTGCAGTGATCTTCCTGCCTCAGCTTCCTGAGTGTTGGGATTACAGGCATGTGCTACCATGCCCAGCTAGAGTATTTGCATTGAAAGTATCACCCCCCAGCACCAGGGATTGAACTCACAACCTCGCGCTTGCCAGGCAGGCGCTTACACTACTGAGCTAAATCCCCAGCTGAAAGCAAATTCATATCTTGTGTATGCCATGAATTCTTTCTGTTCTGATGAAGTTTATGGACAATATATTATATTGATGTATATGAAGTAAAATGTATAGAATTGCCAAAACCTAATTGTATTTCAATAGTTATTAATATATTTATGGAAGCCAGACGTGGCTCACGCCTGTAATCCCAGCACTCGGGAGGCTGAGACAGGATTGTTGTAGCCTGGGCTACAAAGTGAGCTCAAGGCCAGTCTGAAGGGTATAGTGAGACCCTGTCTCAAAAAGTCAAGGGCCAGGGATCTAGCTCAGTGGCTTAAGCACCTGCCTGGCAAGTGCAAGGTCGTGAGTTCAATCCCCAGTGCCGCCAAAAAAAAAAAAATTTATGGGAACATTTGTATTATTAATATGTGCTTTGAAAAGTCTATGTTTTAACAGGACATTGTGACAGATTAATAACTGCCATAATTTCAAAGTAAGATAACAAACACTGATAACTGTAATAACTGTCTTGTGATATCATATATTTATATTTCAGAATTGTATGTAATAAAAATATTCCTATTACTGACAGAAGTCACAGATAGTGATAATACTGTGTGGCTTGTTGCCTATATTATTACTCGAAGGCTGAGTGTGGTGGCACAGCCTGTAGTCCTAGCACTTGGGAAGCTGAGGTGCAAGGATTGCTGTGAGCTTGAGGCCAGCCTGGACTACCTACTAAGTTCAAGGTGAGCCGAAACTACATAGTGAGACTGTCTCAACAAACAAACAAACAAACAACAACAAAATACTCAAAAGACATGCAAACAGTTTAGTTAAATGTTGGTAAAATTAAAGATGTAATATTCTGTTACAGTTGTTAAAACAGAGAGTATCTTGTTCAAGTGCAGTATAACTTGGAGCATATGTATACTACAATGGTTTCCAAAAGTAGCTGTGTTTTGGAATTGCTTAGGAGTTTAAGACATGCAGATACTTGTATTCTCTGGTGTATATTTTAGAAAACCTAGATAATGTGACTCTGCTTTGTAGAACCACTGGTGCAGTAGTAGATAAATTTTCAGCAAATACTGTTAACATTATCTAATTGATATGATCTTCTCTAAATTAAAATGTACTGTTTTATATCAGGAAGTGTCTTTTGTGGTAATATGTAAATAGGCTCAGATTAATCAGTTTAAGATTTTTTTTTAATTAAAGACTTTTTTGGAGAAGTTTAGGTTTACAGAAAAAAATTGAACAAAATGTGCAGAGTTCCTTTATAACCGTTTACCCCACACTTCCCTGGTTTTTCTAAATTTTAGCACTTTGAAATTAGTTTTGTGTGTTTGGTATAGACACTAATTATCAGTGTGACTGAATGGAATGTGTGTTTGTTTTTTTCTTATGTTCTGCTCCAAAGAAAGAAATATTCAGAGGATATAATTTGTAGTATAATATGTACAGATTTAGGTTCTCATGTTAAGCCTTGGTGATACAGTTAAGCATGGTGATTCGGCATGTGCTTATTACGAGTAAGGCCTTGTGTTCAATCCCCAGCACCCTCAATAAGCTGTCTTATATGTAGTTTATTGTTACATATATGGCCTTTTAAAAGATAATCAATATAAATGTGTGCTTTAAAACTGGTTTTATTATGTTTAAAGTTTTTTTTTAAGGTGTGGGTTTATCCCATGTTTTTTGTTGAGGTTGGTTTTTCTCTTTTTTTGTGTGTGGCACTGGAGATTGAACTCATGGCCTTGCACTTGCCAGGCAGGTGCTTAGGTCGCTGAGCTAGATCCCTGGCCCTTGTCTTTTTGAGACAGGGTCTCACTATGCTGTTCAGGCTGGCCTTGAGCTCACTTTGTAGACCTGGCTGGTCTTGAACTTGCAATGATCCTCCTATCTCACAGCCTCCCGAGTGCTGAGATTACAGGTGTGAGCTACCACGCCCTGCATTGGTTTTCCTCTTAAAAATAAGGTTACTAGGGGCCAGGGATTTAGCTCAGCAGTTGTAAGGGCCTGCCTGGCAAGCATGAGGTTGTCAGTTTGATCCCTGGTAGTGCAAAAAAAAAAAAAAGTTACTGAATTTGTTCTAGTGACTTAGTGAAAAGTCTAAAAGTGTAAGAAAAAAGAAAAGAGAGAGAAAAGGGTTTAATCTGTTTCTGTTTATACCTTAAAAAATGTATTTATGAGCTGGGGGCTGTGGTGCATCCTTATAATCCCAGCACTCTGTCTGGGAGGCTGACGTAGGAGGATTGGAGTTCCAGTTCATCCTGGGCAGTTTAGGGACCTCATGAAATCCTGCATCAAAATAAAAATGAAAAAAGGGCTAAAGATTTACTTTGTGGGAAGGAAATCCCTGAACTCAGTCTCCAGTCAGTAATAGCAACAGCAAAGAAGACAGCTAAGCATAAATACAGTAAGTTTTTTTTTTTTTTTTGGAAATTTCAGTAATAATTGATTTTTAGTTTACATTTTGAAATACTGAAATGAAAGCTTCTGCCTGCTTAGAACTTTTTTGTTGTTTGTTACATAGAGAAGTCAGGATAGACTCTTGGAAAAACTGTCATAAAATGTTAGAGCTAGATGGACTTTTAAAAGCACAATCCAAATCACTTTTCTGATTTTGTGGGTGAGACTCATCTGAAATGCAAAACTCCAAATAACTAATAAAAACATCAGCACGTAATTTTTTTTTTTTTCTCGCAGCACCGGGGATTGAACCGATGACCTCGAGCTTGCCAGGCAGGCGCTAGGCCACTGACCTAAATCCCCAGCGTAATTTTTGTTTTCTAAATGGATCCTTGTTCATTTATTAAAATATTAACAGTGCTACTAAGGTATAAAATTTGACTCAGTATTTGGTTTGTATGTTTTCTTGTTTTATTTGACAACAAATTTTCCAGACAATAGCCGGGTGTGGTGGCACATGCCTGTAATCCCAGCACTCGAGAGGCTGAGGTAGGATGATCATATGATCACTGCAAGTTCAAGTCCAGCCTGGGCTACAAAATGAAAAGTGAGTTCAAGGCCAGCCTGAACTGCATAGTGATACCCGGTCTCCAAAAAAACAAAATTTTGACAAGTAGATTTATATTGCAGTTCTAGATAATTACCCTCCCCACTCTGCTCTTGGGGGTATTAGGGTTTGAATGTAGAGCTTCCCTAACTCCTCCCCCTTTATTTTATCTTGAGATGGTGTCTCACTAAATTGTCTAGGCTGGCCTTGAACTTGAGATCCTGTTACCTCAGTCACCCAAGTAGCTGTGATTACAGGCACCTGGTAATGGATATCAAATGGTATTGTACTTTAACTTTTTAGCAAGCTTATTTTAGTGAGTTTTTTAACCCCCTGTTATTAGGGATTGAACCTAGGGACTTCCCACTGAACTACATTCCAGCCCTGTTTTATTTTGAGACAGAGCCTGCCTAATTTGCTAAATTGCCCAGGATAGGCTGAATTAAGCAAAATTCTCCTGCCTCAGCCTTTCAGATGTGAAATTACAGATATGCACCACCAAGCTTGGTTGAGATTTTTGTTTTTTTAAAGTCTTAGACCTTCAAATATTTATTTGTAGAATTTCTAAAGTCGTGACATCAGAGCTAATTAATCAGACTGTCTACCATTCAGGCTTTTAAAATAAGTAGTGGTTATTTGGAAATCTGGTTTGCTATGGATTGATAGATTTAGCAGTAGGTATTAGGAGTGGGTAAATTTTCAAGACGTTTTGCTAGCTGGTTATGATGGTACATGCCTGTACTCCAGCTCTCCAAGAGGCTGATACATGAATATCATCAGTTCCAGCTCAGTTGGGCAACTGGGTGATTCAGCTGGATCCTGTTTCAAAATAAATAAAGGATTGGGGATTTAGCTCAGCAGCATAAGTGGCTGCCTTGAAAGTGCAAGGTTGTGAGTTCGATCCCTGGTACCAAAAAAGGAAAAAACAACAACAGCAGCAGCAGCAGCAACAAAATCGAACACCAAAATAAGAAATAAAGACTGGTTACATAGCTCATTGTGAAGGCCTAGGTTTAATCTTCACTACTACAAACAAAACAATACAAAACACACAGTGCCAGATACTTTATATTCAAAACTATTTTGGAGATATATATATGTGTGTGTGTGTGTATATATATATATATTTTTTTTTTTTTTTTTGGTCTTTTTGAGACAGGGTCTCATTATGCAGTTAAGGCTAACCTTGAACTGACTTGTATTCCAGGCTGGCCCGGAACTCTCAGTGATCCTCCTGACTCAGCATTGAATGCTGGGATTATAGGCATTCAGCACCGTGCCTGGCTGGATACAATCTTAGATACAAAAACTTTCACAGAAATAATGAAAAGAATTTTTTTCTCTACCCTTCGTTCAGTTTCTTTTAATATTATTAACATCTAGCATAACCATGGTACATTTATTTAAAATTAAGCACTAGTAGTTTAACAATGGCACAATACTCTTGGCTAATTTATAAACCATATTTGAAACATTTTATCAGAGTTTCCACTAATACTTTTTCTGTTCTTGAGTCTAAACCCTGATTCTGTTTTGCATGTAGTTCTGTGTCTTCCTTTGGGCTTGTTTTTTTTTTTTTTTTTTGAAAGAGGGTTTTGCTTAGTAGTTCAGGCTGGCCTTGAACTTACTGTGTAGCCAGAGTGATCTCCAACTCACAGCAATCCTGCTGCCGCAGCCTGCCAGCTTGTTTGCTATTTTCTTATGATTAGATTAAGGTTACATACATACTCTCCTGGGAAGAATGCCAAAGAAGAAACAGACCTTTCTCAGTATTGGGGAGTACTGGATGGTTACATACATTATCTTGATAATTGGTTAAGGTAGTATCATATGAGTTTCTCAATCTTAATATTTTCCTTTTTGTGATTAATAAACATTATGGGTAGGCTACCATGAGACTGTGGAGATAGATGTTCTCAAATTTTTAACCACTAGTTTTATTATCCCTCAGTGCATCTGGCCTACAACAGTCAATGCTGTGGTGTAGCAATGTTCATTACTGCTATATTTATTAGCTGGTATTGTTATGTTAGGAAATATTGTCATTTTCTCTGTGAATTCATGTATATAATGCCTAATATAGGAAACACCTGCTATTTTCTAAAGAATGAACGCAGATGAAGTAGGTATAATAAGGTTGAAAATTTTAAGACATGAAAGATAGTAGGCATAATAATTAGATGTTTAGGTAGATAATTAGGTAAATATATTCATCTCTTGTGTATTCACATTTATCAAATGTTTCCTTTTTATAAGTCATTGTGGGTGATTCCAGAACTTATTCATGTAATATCGTATATATACACATACAAATAAATACACATATGCTCTTAGATTGCATGTGTGTGTGTCTATGTCTATATTTGCCTTTAGTGTTTTTGAGATCTGATGTGTGCTGTAAAGCATGTACATAATGAGTAGTAATGCCGATAATACTATTGAGTTTTTTTTTTTTAATGTAAAAGAATACTGTGAAATTTGGAGAGATGGTAAAGGTTAATTTAGAATTAGAGCAGATCCAGCAAAATTTAAAAGGGGGCATAACAGTTGAATAAAGAAGGAAACATATATTGAATGTCTTTTTGTCATATAGTGGCTAAATAGTATAAATACATTATCTGTAGATACTTAGGAATTCTAAGATAGATAGATGACTTCATATCTTTTTTTTCTTAAGACAAGTACCTGTGCTCAGAGAGTTTAAGTAAATAATGGTAGAGCTGGAAATCCTGAATAGATCAATGTGGTTCCATAGCTTATTTTTGTTGTAATATACCAGTGAATCACATCCTCTTATGTATAGCATAGTCCTTAGTTAATGTCTCCTTTTTACATGTAAATTGAATCAGAGGGAAAGTTTCTGTAAATGGTGCATTCCCATCCCCATTTCTGTCTTCCTTAGATTTTTATTCAGAGTCTTCCATTGCTCCTTCTCCAGCCCTTTTTCCCTCATGAAGTACTTACTTGCCTTCCACGTAAATTGGTTGTGCTTTATTGAAGATACAGGGGAAAGTATATTCCATAAATGTAGACCGCAGAGGTGAAAATTTTGAGTATGTTTGAGAAGGAAGAGGCTAGTTCCCCTGATACATTTGTAGATGATAAGAGGAAAAAACATACAGATTAGTGCCAAGAATAAGAAATGACAAGTATTGTTAAATTTAAATAACATTAATTTTATAATAGAAATTTTAATAGTTTTTTTAACTATCTCCTAGGATATTACCTTCCAAATGATGATGGAGAATTTTATCAGTTCTGTTACGTTACCCATAAGGGTGAAATTCGTGGAGCAAGTACACCTTTCCAGTTTCGAGCTTCTTCTCCAGTTGAAGAGTTGCTTACTATGGAAGATGAAGGAAGTTCTGATATGTTGGTGGTGACCACAAAAGCTGGCCTTCTTGAGGTTGGTATCAGCAATGACACAGAGGTCATATTGCCTGACATTTTGAGAATTTTCAGGTTATTCAAGAATGTGAACAGAAATCAAAAGCTTTTAGCTAGGCACAGTTTCACATACCTATGACATCAGATATTTCAGAGACTGAGAGGCAGGAGGATCACATGTTCAAGGCCTGCCTGAACAGCTTAGTGAAACCCTGTCTCAAAATAAAAAATATGAAGGGCCGAGGATGTAGACTGGTAGAGTTTCCCTATGTTTAGTCCCTAGTACTACAAACAAAACAAGATAAAACAAAACAAAATCTCCCAAAAAAGTTTAAAAAAATTAAATTAATAATAAACTTACAGGGTATTTTAAAAAATGCTTTTAAATCCTTTGGTTACAATTCTTTTCATTCATTCATTCATTCATTCATTCATTCACACATTATTTATATTTTGAGTCTCTCAATGTAGTCCAGGCTGTCCTTGAACTCATTGTGTATCCCAGTCTGGCCTGGACCACAGCGATCCTCCTACCTCAGCTTTCCGAGTGCTGGGATTACAGGCATATGTCACCATGCCTGGCTTCTGTAACTCTTTTCTTGGTTCTGTGCTGACAGGGACTGTTCCCAGGTCTCATAGTATTTCGTGTGTAGTAGATAATGCAGTAAATTTTTATTGAGAGAATTTAGACCTAATGTTTTCCTTATGTTCTCTTGCCCAAAGTTTCTTTCATGGTGACCTACTCCATTGATTTTTGAATAGTACTGATTTGAGGAATACAGCCGATTGGAAAAGTGGCATGAAGCAGTAAATCTAACTGTAATGAATGTGAACTTTGTTTTCCTACACTATGCGCATGTTTTTTCTCAAGGATGGCATTGAGTCAGGGAGGTAGGCATTCCAGTTTCTTGATTTAGGTTAAACATTTATTTAGAGTGATTCTCTTGCTTGTTCATCTGATCAAATGAATAAGCATAGGTTAATTATAATTTAAAAGAAAAGGTGAAATGCCTTTTTTTTTTAAAGTCAATATTATGAAGTTATATCATTGGCTGGTCTAGTACTGCTGGATGCCCAAATTTTTAGTAGTTTTTGAAGAGAAAATAAGATGACATTCTTATTCTGTGGTCATATTTTTCAGTATCTTTATCCTATATCTAAAAAACAGTGGTGCTACATTTGAGTTATTGTGATTAATTGTATTTAGTGCCTTTTATTGTAATAATAAGAAAAATCACTCCCTAGATTGGTCACTATATTTTTTTAAATTTACCTTTGGATTTCATCTGTTGCAGGCCATTGCTTTTTTTTTTTTTAATCAGATGAATCCTATTAAACATGTAAATGTTTGATGCCTTTGATTTTACTTTACTTACCTCAAAGAACTGAAACTAGAAAAAAGAAGAGGTTATATTATAATACTTTTTATTAGACATTCAGGCTAGAAGGTTAGAAGGAATGAATCTTCTTTTTTTTATCGTGAATTCTCTCATCTTTCTTTCCCTTTTCCAGAAATTCCTCTCTTATCTTAAATAAAGAAATGTAACTTTTATAGGGTGACTAAAACATTTTGTGCTGACAACTGCCCAATGATCAAGGTTTTTAGCCTGGTATTTGAATGCTAGTCAGAGATGCTGAAGCAAGCCTAGCTCCTGAGAAGAATGCAGTTAGCATTTATATTGCAATTTTTTGAATACTTGTTAGACCACCCTGATTTCAGGCGCTCTAACAGAAAATAGTAAGCATCTTGGTATCCACATCTTTCTTGTGCTTTTTCTCATAGAATAAATATTTCTCCTCATCCTTCTCCACAAAAGGTATTATGAAGAATTTAGATTATTGTCTCTTTAAGTAAATACATCTGAGATAAAATGTTTTTATCTTCTGACCATTTTCTTTTGACAAATCTTAAATTTTGACATTCACTAAAGTCTTTAATGATTTTATTTACTACTGTACAAAACTAATACAACTCCTGAAACATTATCTGGGCTGTCCTTGACATTAAAAATGATTAATGAGACAGTTCTAGAATGTGTAATCCTAGATTAGATAATGGCCTAAAAAAGACATTTTGGGGTTAATAAGGATGTTTGAATACATCTTACTTATTGGATGATACAAAATTATTTTTACTTATTTACTCTTTTGTGATACTGGGGATTGAATCCAAGGAGTGCTAAGCTGCATGCTCAGCCTTTTTTATTTTATTATTTTGCAATAAGGGTCTCACCAAATTGCCCAGGCTGGCCTAAAACTTTTTATCCTTTTGCTTAGCCTCCTGAGTATCTAGGATTACAGGCATGCATCCCCACGCTCAGCTATACAAAATAATTTTTAATTTTCTTGCTATGATAATAACAGTGATTGAAAGACTGTCCTTATTAGGAGATACTTATGTTGAGGTACTTTTGGGTGGAGCATTTTCAGTTTTGTTTCACATGATTTAGCAAAAGAAAGAAAGAAAAGAAAAAAATTGTATAAATAAGCTTATGTGAAGTATATAAAGGGAGAGAAAAGAAATATGGCAAAGTATCAATAGTGAATTGAGGTACAGAGGTGTTCTTTGTAAAATCGTTACTATTTTGTGTTCTTGAAATATTTAAAAATATAAATTTGGGGCAGAAATTAGATTTATATGCATTTTTATCTGAATTTAAAAATGTGTGCATTTAAACTTTAGTAAACTCTTCATAAAGTATGTATGAATTACTGAGTAGAAGTGGTTTTCTGGTAGTTTCTATTGTGGCACGTCAGGACATGTTTTCATTTTTTAATTGTCAACACATTTTGAACCAGGTTTAATAGCACTAAATTAATAATACTATTGATTTTTATGATTAATATACTTGGCCCTAATTTTCTGTTGATCGTATTGCATGTCATTTGTTGTAATTACTGCAAATCATTTTTTAATGCAAATCATTTTTAAAAATAGGTTAAGTAATAAAAGAAGTTTAATGATTAAATATATATATTTTTCCCTATTGCATATTTCTCCTGGCATTTTGATTTAGTCAGTTGGTGAAAGTAAAGGGTCATTCTAAAGTTTTCAGCTATCCAAGCCATTTTAAATACTTTGATTCTATGTTCCTATGACCTTGAAAAAACTTAATTTGGGGTATATTGGAGAAAAGTATTCTATTTTACCCATGCTGTCTCCTTCGCAAAGTCTTCCCTCTGAGACTGCCATTATTCCTTGGTTGGAAGCAAAGGCTTCTTGTTATAAGGGGAATAGTAACCATTTTATTTATTCCTATTTTAGATACCTTTAATTTAGTAAACATTTTTTTTGATGTATTGGAGTTCAGATTTTTTGAAACTGAAAAACTTAGTATTTCCATTAAGAACTACTTATACTTTTAATGTATGTTATAGTCCAAATTTTTGTTGTAAAATTTCCATTTTTACATTATTTTAATGTCACCTCATAGAAGCCATTATAGATATAGAAACTGTATGTTCTTCAGTACCTTGTTTGAAGAACCAAACCTTTAATAGTAATCCTATAGATGAAGGCCTTATATAACATACTGGGAAGTTCTTAATAGATTAAAAGATTTCCCCTAGATTTGCATTCAAGAAATAAACGTTTTCTTCCTGCTGTTATTTGATTAGTCTGGATAAAAAAGCCCAATAATGAATTCACTGACATTTTAATATGCTTTTTTTTCAGTATGGGTTTGAAAGTAGATTAGCAGGCAGTCTCATTGTAAATTTCAATCATTCTTTTAGTATTTCCTCCTTTGCCCTCTCAGAATAAAGTTCAAATTTATGATTCACATTAATTGGCTGATATGAAGTAAGTCAAAAATAAAAATTATTTCTGTGACTAACTTCACTATTTTTTTGAGATGGAAAACTAAATTTTTAGAAATATTTTAGGATTAAGAAGCAATTTTTCTGCCTGACATGGTGACCCACACCTGTAATCCCATCAATTGGGAGGCTGAGGCAGAATTGCAAGTTTGAGTCCAGCCTGGGCTGCATAGTGAAACCCTGTCTCAAAAAGACCAAAAAAAAAAAAAAAAAAAGAAAGAATTAACTCCGAACTTTGGTTTTACAGTTGAAAATTGAAAAAACTATGAAAGAAAAAGAAGAATTGTTGAAGTTAATTTCTGTTCTGGAAAAAGAAACAGCACAACTTCGGGAGCAAGTTGGAAGAATGGAAAGAGAACTTAACCAAGAGAAAGAAAGATGTGAACACCTGCAAACAGAGCAAAAGGTTAGTTGTGTCCTGTGTAACTAGAGTTCATGGCATGTTGCCTGAAACCCCACATCTTCCAAGAAGTGAACCAATTAAAGTGAGTGAAAACCAGGTATTGAAAAAGTAGCATTTGAAGAGGTGTTTATCTAACAGGTCAGTTCCTATTAACCTTCAGCTATGTCTTTTCTTTTAAAATGATTAAAATACTTTTAGACTTTTAGTGCCAAAAGGTAGTCCTTGACAACTATTTCCAAATATTTTACATTCAATTCTAGAATACTTGATAGAATCATTTTTGGGGACGTGGGGAGATGTCGGAGGTATAATTAGAATCAATAAACAAGGAAAGATAGAATAAAGAAATTTAAATTACTTCCTGAAAAATTTAGAGAAATAAGATACTATTAGACAACTTTGTGAAATTCTTAATTTGAGAAATGCTATAATTTATCCTTAGTAGCACATAGTTTGAATTGACACTGTCTTTTTTGTTTTTTGTTTTTTTATTTGGAGACAGGATCTCGCTGTGTGGTTCAGGCTGGCTTTGAACTCACTGTGTAGTCGAGGCTGGCCTTCAACTCACAGCAATACTGCCTCAGCCTCCCTAGTGCTGAGATGACAGACGTGTGCCCCCAGGCCCCACCTGAATTGACACTTTCTTGAACAAAGAAAAAGTATGAGGAGAAAACAGTGTGACTTCATTAGATATACAAATGAATTTGAGTAGAAGCAAAAAATAATAAATAAAAGAGTAAAACAGCAGTCACTCATTGTTTTGTTTAATACTCTCACAAGAAAAGTAAGTTGTTCTGACAAATCTTACATCGATTGTAGTTATATGGGTGATAGTCTAACTTACAGCTAATTGGATATCATTTGTTCTATTGACAGGATTAAACTCTTATTCCCCAAGAGATGGGTCTGTTCCATTATTCTTTTGTCCAACAAAGCCCAGCATAATTGCTTAATAATTGTTAATTGAACTACTGTAGTGATTCTTATTTTTATGTTCTAGTGAAGTGGCTAAATTATACTGCATACCTGAGCAGAGGTGATTTTCAAATAGGTAAATTCTGAACAGATTTCTCTTAGTTTGTTCTGTTTATTTGAAGATCACTTTTTGAAGCATACTATCAAGGAATATGTACATTTGTGAATTTCTTCATGAATGTCTATAACGTCTTCATGTCTATCCTCATTACCGTTATCCCCTTTAGTTTAAAAGATACTACCTCTGTTTTACTCTTGAAACTCAAGAACACTTAGTATCCTGCAGTAGACTATAGGAAATAGAATTTCTATTTGGTTAAGGAACATTTCTTTCATTTGAACTTTTCAAATAGGTACGGTAAATAAAATATAGTAAAAATCACATAATATGTGCCTACCTTACTATTAGGACATTTAACTAAATTTCTTGTCACTCCTTTGCTGCTTAGTCCTAAATACATACTTACTTCGTTTGTTCGTTCTTTTTTTTTTTTTTTTTTTTGCAGCACCAGGGGTCAAACTCACAACCTCACAATTGCCAGGCAGATGCTTAGGCCACTGAGCTAAATCCCCGGCCCTTGTCTTTTTGAGACAGGGTCTCACTGTGCCATTCAGGCTGGCCTTGAGCTCACTTTGTAGCCTAGGCTGGTCTTCAACTCGCAGTGATCCTCCTGTCTCAGTCTCCCGAGTGTTGGGATTACAGGTGTGAGCTACCACTCCTGGCTAGTTAGTACTTTCTTCTCATTCTTTATACAGTATTTCTCTGGATAGTTGTACTTAGTTTTGGCAGTTTTCCAAACTGGAATGCCAGTCTTTTTTCTTTCATTCTTTACAAGCCAGAGATACAGAGGCGAGATAGAAAATGACCCATTTTGCTGTATCTTAAGTCTATGAGACCAAGAATACCCTGATAAGTATACAGCCTTTGAGGTTTCAACTCTGATCACTTTGAAATCTTAGGAGATTAGGAAAATAGGAAAGGCAGAATGATAGATTTTCATTTGTGTAAATTTAATTGCATGCATCAGGCCATAACACTGGTTCAGTTGTGTACAGTATAGCTCAGATTGAAATGGCCTTAGGTTCTGTTTATTCAGGTGATACACGATCACAAGCATTACACAGGGGGCTAAAGCTTGTTCTAACAGACTGCAGTAGAGAAAATGGTAGACTGAAGTCAGAGGATTCATGAAGTGAAACTTACAGGAGATTGTGGCTTTGGTGCCCAAAAGAGGTCTTTAACAGTTTTTAGGGCAACTTCTGGATCTTAATAACCATCCTCATTGTGGAGGAGATTTTTTTTTTCTTTGGTGGTATTCTTGCATTGGAACATACGCCCTGGGAGGTATTTGGAAGTGATTTTTTAAATGATGCTTTCTCTATGTTATAGAAAATGATGACAAAAGTACATAGAATGGTACTTGATACATAGTAGGTTGTCCCTAAATGTTAAGTAGCTATCGTTAGTTTACTATTTTTCATGATGTGTCGTGAAAATACTAAAATACAGTTAGTGTCATCCCATGTGAATAGAAATTTGTAGCATTTTCCCTTGACTCTAAAAGTATATATAATACATACATAATGCCAAAAGTATATAAGTTATTTAAACATATATTTTGGCACTTGCTTATTTCGAGGGATAAAATTATGTGTTTGCTTTGAGTGACAGGTCCTCTTTATTTTACCAATCAGAGGACTTGTAGTATTTTATGAATTTGCTTTTCCTCTAAAATCACAGTTTCCATCTTGATGAGCTAGGCCTGTTGGGCAGCAAGAACAACTCAGAGACTTTCAAACTGGTCTTGGTTTAGTGGATTATAAAATCCGTGACATTTCTTGGTACTTGTTTTAAATCTATTCTGTGGTATAAATTCTGAAAAGTAATCTTAATATGGTAGTTCTAGGGATGTTCTTTTTGAGGTTTTTGAATATATAAACCTGAATATCTGGAAGACTGTATATGATGTATTACCTGTAAGTTCATGTAAAATTTTGTGATGGACACTTTATTAAAAATGCAGTTAGTAGAGATTTTCATTTTCTTCATAATAAAAGAAATTAATTGCATTGTCATTACTTTATAAAAGCTTATTACTCTTTCAGTACTTGACAAATACTAAAACTACTTAAATGTTTATGAATAAAATTCTCCATCTTTTATGAGTCTTTTATCAGTATAAAATGCCACTGGAAAGAAGATTAATAATTAAAACTAAACTCTAATAATTAAAACTTGTTTTGTAAATTTTAAAAATTTTAAAAAATTGATAAGATTATCAAACAAGATTAGTTTTAATTATGTTTGTTTTTAAGGTTATGAATCAGCTACTTGAAGGAATATGCTAGGATTTCACAGATTAAAAGCAAAACTGCATGATATTTATAAATTGAGAAATGTTAAGTTATACATTTTGTCTTCTATATATTCTATTATTCATGTAAAATATAGTTATAAATAGTAACGATTAGGATAATTTTTAATTCATTCCTTGTCTAACATTAAATATGTATTTTTCTTACCGTCTCTTAGACTGATAAATAAAAATAACTCATAACACTTAAGAAAAGTTAAGCAATGATTTTGGGTTTATATGTGTTTCGTGTGTGTCAGCTCATGTAACCCTGTGACAGAGGCAGTGTTACCTGCATTTCACAGAGGTAGCACAGAGTAACTACTTAACTTGCCGTGATCTCACTAATGAGGGTGAGATTAACTAATGAGGGTGGGGCGGTCAGCAGCTTGGCTCTAGTGAGTGTTCCATTTTGAGTATGGGATTGAGTGGACTTAAAAGGCCATAGGAATGGTGGAGTCATGCAAGATTTAAAAAATTCGTATTTAAAAACTTATCATTCTGGGCATTCCTAGTTTATTTTGAGCTATTAAAAATGTTTTTTTTTTTAATGTATCTTTCCTGTGTGTTTGTTTTTGTTTGTTGTTATTCCAGTTCTTTTAAAAGACATTAAAAAAGTTTGTTTTATCATTTTCTAAATAGTTCGTGTGTTCCTGCATTTAAATACAGTAACAATATTGTGTTTAATTGCTTTAAAATTATGTTCTGCATTTTTAGGAGTTTAGTTTACTTTTATTTAAGTTTCTTGTAATCAGATGTATTTGTAATAAAAAAATCAACATAATAATTTCTATGGAAGTTTTGGAAAGCTTAGTATCTTGCTTCTTTGAACTTTGGAGTCTTTAAGACATACTGTTACTTTACTGCCACTAAGAAGGAAAAAATGCTGCCAGCCATAAACTAAGATGAACCATTAATTGTAAGACATACTCCTGTTTTGGAAATGGTTAATTGGGGGAAAAAGTATCATGCAGTTTTAATAACATCTTTTTGAATGTTGAGTCATTGAAGTGGCTTTCTTATTTATGGAAGGAATTTTACCAGAACATATTAGGACACAGTAGTTTGTTTAGATCAAATTCATTGGTAATGCAGTTAAAAGATCATATATCGAATGCATTAAAAGGTTAAAGTGTAGAATTTTGTAATTGAGGGAATTTAAATCAGAAGGGGCTGAGGGAGCTATTTTTTTGATAGTTTTTGTTTGTTTGTTTTTTGAGACAGGGTCTCTGTGCAGTTCAAGTTGGCCTTGAAGTCACTATGTAGCCCAGACTACCCTCAGACTCATGGTAACCCTTCCGCCTCAGCCTTCCACATGCTGGGACAGCAAGCATGTCCCAGAGTGCTTGACTTTCTTTTTTTCTTTTTTCTTTATTTTGGTTTTTGATTTTTGGTTTTGTTTTGTTTTGGAGACAGGGTTTTGCAAGTCATGAAGTTGCCTAGGCTGGGCTCGAACTTGTGATTGTCCCGCCTCATTCTCCCAGAGTGCTGTAATTATAGGCATGTGCTATCGTACCCAACTTAATAAATGAAATTTTATTGTTGTAGGGTTGTCAGCTTGGCTAGGCTATGTTTGTTTTCCAGAATTCCTTTCTCTGTAGCTTTTGTTTAGCTTGAGGCACAAGAGAGATGCTTGTGTGAGTTAGGGAACCGAACTCAGGACCTCACACTTCCCAGGTAGACGCTGTGCTGCTGAGCTTATATCCCTGGCCCTGCTTGTGTGAGATTTGAAGGCAGAAGTAATGTAGTGGCTATTTTTGTTGCTTGTACTAATTATGGCTTCTCTCCTGGCTCAGCTTGGCATGATACAGTAGACTGACTGCAACTATTCTACCTTCTGTGACATTCTCTTTTAGTTTCTCTGTCTCCTGAGTCAGATATGTGAAGAAAGATCACAGTATGCTCAGGATACCTTGATACTATCAAAATTAAAATAAGAACCAATACAAATTTCAGTCTTTTTTGGGTGAATTTCAGCTGGCGACTATTTTCTCCTTTTTCCACTTTATAAATGTGCTTACCTAACATGCACTGGCTCCAAGCTTCTGCAATTAGTCATATCTCTGCAACAAATTTTTTACAAAGTGTGTGTCCGTGTCTGTTTGTGTGTCCAAGTGTGTCTCTGTCTCTTTGTCTGTCTCTGTCTGTCTCTTGCTCTTCTATTTTCTTATCTGATTGAATGCAAACTGATAAATTTATCATGATACATAATTCTTGGAAACATCTATGAAATTTAAACTCAGAAACTCTAGTAGTGAGTTGGGGTGCATGGTTATAATCCCAGCTACTCAGGAAGCTGAGGCAGGAGGGTCACAGGTTTGATGCCAATCTAGGGAACTTTGAGATACTGTTTCCAAAAAAAAACAAAAAAAAATTTTTTTTTTAAAGTTCTTGTATGTAGCTCAGTGGTAAGTGTCTACCTAACATGCAAGACCCTGTGTGCAATGCCAGGACTACAAAAGAAAAAAAAATTTAGTAATCGAATTAAACATTTTCCCTTGAAAATGGCTTTGGTATCTTTTGCACTTAAGTGGTGTTTAGTATATTATAAGTAATTTTAAGGATACTTTCAGAGAATAAGCACAGTAAAATGTGTAGATCCAAGTTTCTATTAGTATCATGTTTTCTTTCTGCTTAAAGAGGACTTTGTTAGTATTTTTATGGTGCAGATGTTCTGAGGATTAATTCTTTCAGCTTTTGTATATCAGGAAAAGTCTGTATTCCAAGTTAGTTTTTTGGAGGTTATTCTGCAAAATATAGAATTTAGATTTAACAGATTTTGGAGGGAGTAAAGATTTGACTCTGCATTTTTATTGGTTTGCATTTTTATTTAGAAATTTAGCTTCATTTCCCCTCCCCCCCCTTTTTGCTACCAAGAATCAAACTCTAGACCTTGCCCTTGCCAGGCAGGTGCTGTGTCCTGAGCTACATCTCTGGCCCTTTCACCATATTTTTATTCCTGTGTATTTAGTGTGTTTTTATTCCCTCTTACTGCTTTTTAAGATTTTCTCTTTTATTATTGAATTTAAGCAATTTGATTATATTGCCCTTCCTATTATTTTCTTTGTTTCTTATATATGGGGTTTATTGACCTTTCTTTCTGTGAACTTAAGTTTTTCAGAAGAGTTTGAAAATTACTGGCCACTATTTCTTCAACTAGCTTTTCTGTCTTTTCTCTTCATATGTGTATTCCAGATACACATATATTTTGTTTCTTAAAATTATGCCATAGCTCACTTACGCTTTTTTTCTTGCCTGTTTTCTCATTTTATCTCCCATGTCTCTGTATGCTGTGTTTGGTCTTTTCTCTAGCTGCTGCTGCTGCTTCTTTTGTTGTTGTTGGTTTGGTTTGGTTTGGTTTTGAGACAGGGTCTCACTGTGTAGTTCAGGTTGGTCTTGAGTTCATTGTGTAGCCCAAGCTGGCTTCCAACTCACAGCGATCCTCCTGTCTCCTTAGTGCTGGGATAACAGGCATGTACCTCCACACCCAGCTTCTCCAGCTTCTTGAACATATGGAATGCATATGTTTAAATGTCTTTGTCTAGTAACTATCATCTGTGTCATTTCTGGCTCAGTTTTGCTTGGTTGACTTTTCTTCTCATTATGCCTTGTATTTTTTTCTGCTTCTCTGCATGCCTGGTAAGTTTTTGCTGAGTGGCATACACTGAATTTTACCTTATTGAGTGTTGTGTGATAATAATTTCTAGTAATTTTTTGTATTGCTTAAAATATTTTTGAGCTTTGTTCTGGATTACAGTTTAGTTACTTGGAAAGTGTTTGATCTTTTTGAGCCTTGCTTTCAAGCTTTGGCTGCTGATACCAGAGTAGCATTTAGTCTGAACTTAATTTCTTTCCTCTTTTTAATTAGAAGATATTCTTTAAAGCCTGTAAATCGTGTTTCTGCTTGGCTATTAAGTTTTAGATTTTTTTTTTGTGGCACTGGGGATTGAACTCATGACCTTACACTTGCCACACAAGTGCTTAGGCCGCTGAGCTAGATTCCCAGGCCTTAGTTTTAGATTTCTAATATTGGTTCTAAAATATATTTAGTTTTGAGCTGAGGCATAATTTTTGTATGAATATTAAATTGTACAGTTGAGGCCTTTTTATTTATATTACTCTACATTTTTGTACTTGTTCCTTGACTCTTTAAAAATACATGTGAAGGCCAGGCTTGGTGGCACACACCTGTAATCCCAGCACTCAGAAGATTGAGGCAGAAGGATCCCTAAGAGTTCAGGGCCAGCCTGGGCTACAATGTGTGTTCAAGGCCAGCCTGAACTGTATAGAGAAACCCTGTCTCAGACGAAAAACAAAACAACCCCCCAAAAAAACAAAACAAAAGAAAAACCCATGTGAAACCCAATGTTAGAAATTGCTTTTCTGTGGAATAGATTAATGTTCAGGAACTGATTTAGAACTGAGAAATATTTGTAATCCAGTTTTTCCTCTTTGCTACTTCAGCCAAAAAGTTTAATGCTTTGAATGTATTATTTTCTTATAGAAGTAGATTTTAAATCCATTCATTAATAATAGATTTTTTGGCAGTTAATGAATGGAAAGTAGCCTTCCTTACATTTTATGCTATATAAACTTTGCTGTCTTGAAATATGGCTGAGAGTCATTCTTTGTGACTACTTTTCTTGTTGAGTTTCTTA
>RJWT010001910.1:14346-44310 GCA_004365215.1 Cuniculus paca | reverse complement strand
GACTTAGCGGAAGACACGGCGAGCTGCGGAATGCAGGTAACGCGGATGCTGGGCCAGGTCCAACCTGGCTGTGAAAATCAGGGATCTGCCACTTGGGAGGATGTCTTAGTCCACCTTGGACTAGTTCCTCATTTATAATAAGGGAGGGAGACACTTATCTCAAAGTGGGGAGTTTTTTGTTTCGTTTTTGGTACTGGGAATCGAACTCATAACCTCATGCTTGCCAGGCAGGCGCTGTGCCGCTGAGCTACATCCCTGGCCCTTGGTGTGTGGTTTTGAAGATGATCGAGATCATGGATGTGGAAAACTTGGCAGATGCTCCAAAGGGGGCCGTTCAAGCCCCCAAACTGGATCACCCATCCTACAGATGAGAAAACTGGGGCTTAAAGTTAGAATTTATCTAGGATCGTAAGCCGTTGAGCGGCAGTCAGAAGTGGACCCGGTGTCTATTTAACTCCAGAGTTCATGCCGTTTCCGTTCCATCTTGAAGAGCAGGGCAACACAGGATCCACTTCAGCAAAAATGAGCTCAGTGTTTTTTGAGGAAGTGAGGTCCAGGGCAAGGGGTGTGCTTGCTGTTGCTAATGAGTTAGCCCAGCATTGTCCCCTCCTCACCCTTTGCAATTTCATCCATGAAGCTCCTCCATGTGACACTGGTGCCCACTAGGTTTGAACCCTAGGAACCAGGAGTCAATTTTGTTCCATGAGCCTCTCCAAATTCTGAGTAAATGGCCACAAACAGACCCAGGGGTAAAGTCGTTACCTGGCTCTACGCTCTAGTTACCCCCGGGTACTGGTTCTCGTGTGACTCTTTCCTTTGTGCTAAGAATTTCACTGTTACTACTTTTTTGAGGTCCCAAGGCCAATTCTTCTCAGACAGGAAGTCCAGATAACAACAGTCCTAGAGTTCTCATAGAACTGACTGGACTTCAGCTGTGAAATCTCCCCTGCAGACCTCCGCCCTCTCTGAAGGCCAGGAAAGACGTGGGTCTGGCTTCTCCTGCCGTGGACCTTTCCGCAGATGTGGAAGTCATGTCCCCTTGGAGATCAAACAGAGAGTGACCCTGCTTACCCCTGCTCTGAAAAGGGCCAACTCCTCAGGTCACCAGCCAGGGGCACCTCGAGTGTATACATCTTAGGGAAGTCTTGCCCTGCATGCAAGGCCACTGTGGAAACTCTCAGAAACGTGCTGTGCTTTTGCCCCCAGCCCCTTGAAGTTATGTTCGAAAAAGAAAAGGGATTTTATTTTATGTGGTCACCTGTTATTTATTGTGTAACAATACTCACTGTAGCCCGAGGCTAGATCTACATTCTTCTTGTCAAATACACACTTAATTTCTTTTTTTTTTAATGCAACTGAGAATTTGAACTTGTGTAGGAAAAGAGGGAGTTAAAGGATGAAAGATGTTTTCTCCCCACCATACACAGAGGCTAAGATGAGACTGCTGCTGGTTCCTCTGTAGGATTCCCCTGAGGATTAGCTCCCTGGAGTGGGGCCCTTGCTCGAGGCTCCATCCAGAACCTGGGTCTAGGGCAACCCTGGGGCATCTCAAAGCCCTGAGCCCGAACCCTCCTCCACACACACACACAGTGCGTACAGCGAGATGGGAACAGATCAGAAGCAGGAAAAGAGTCTCGAGTGCAAATGCGCCTGGAAACGCTGGGCTAAACAAACTGCTTCCTGTGGGACTCCTCAGAGCCTTTCTCTAGAAGACTTCGCTGCATCTCTTCAAGAGAGGTAATTCCGCAGGAATATTTTATAGATTTACGTTTTTGGAATAGGCAGTGTGGTTACCTGTTTCAAAATTCAAAATATATGAAAGATTACTCACTCCAAACTCTTCTCTTCTTCATCTTTGTCATCTCATCACAAGCAACATTATTTTTTGTGTATCCTTTCAGAAATATTTTATGTATGTAAAGCAAATACACAGTTTTATTCATCTGTTTCTAAACAAATAGTAGCATATTACAAACACTAATACACAACTAATTTTTCTCTAATCAAACATTTCCTCACAAAAAAATTCCCTCCAAGTTACTACATACAAAGTCTTTGCTTTAAAGGGATGCTTTGCATGCCATTTAATCCAAGTGCAAGTTCTCTCTTTCACAAACACTTCATTTTGTTTCTAAGTTTAAGCTGTCAGGAAGAGAGCTGCAATGAATACTCTTAGACATACGTGTTTGCACCAGACAGGCTCCAAGCAGTGGAATGCACACATCCAGGTGCCTACACAGGGTGTGAGCGCGCGGCGTCCGGTGCGTGGAGCTCGGCCCAAATGGTAGAACCTTTTCTCCAGGGAAGCCACTGTTTACATCTTTCTTGTTTTAATGAGATTGCGTATTCTTTCATATGTTTAAGAGTCATTTGTATATCTTTTTCCATGAACTCTTTATGAACTTTGCCTTTCTCATATGGGGTTAGTGATTTTCTTTTTATTGACTTAAAAGAGTTCTTTATGCAGTAGAGAAATTAGCCTTTGTTATGACTGGAAAACATTTTTCCAAATCTGCCCCCGACCTCTTTTGTGGTACTAGCCATCAAAGCAAAGATGCCTTTCATGCTAGGCAACCACTGTACCAGGGAACTACGTTTCCAGCCTGCCTTTTACTTTTATTTTTTAGTAGAGTATTTTGCCAACCCAAAATTTAAAAATGTAATCGAACTTATTTTCAAGCATTTTTGGTTTTTTTAAATGATAGAAATCATTTACTGTTCTGAAATTACAGAATTTTCCTTCCATTCTTTTAGTACTTTTATTTTCATTTATGCATTTAGACAGCTTATACTTTTGAAATTTACGGAGAGGTAAAGTGTGGTTTACATATCTATTTTTCCAGGTAGTTAATCAGTTTTACTAATCATAATTATTAAATAATTCATCTTGATTAGGGTCTGTCCTAAAAAGCCAGACCTCCAATAAGTTGAGGTGTTACCCCCAATAAGTTGAGATACTACCACTTTTAAGTTCTCATTCATATTTCACTCTATTTCCAAACTTTTAATCTTTACATGGATCATTTTCCACTCATGCATCAAGAGTACATACACCTTGATTTAATTATTAAGACCTTACAGCATGGTTTTATATCTTGTAGTGAAGAGGGAAAATTAAAATCTTAAGTAAAAACCTGCCCAGGATGCCCGCTGGGACCAAGCGCACATGTCCAGCAGGCCTGGTGACAGAGCACTCTTTCCTTTGTGTAAACCCCGCCCTTGCTCTTTGTGTAACTGATGGCCTTATGATGTAACCCGAAATGTCTAAACTCCCCTAACAACCCGTGATGCCACCCAGCCTCCAATCATAGGCGCCGAGACTGCCTTTGTACCTCCCCGCTCAGCTCGCTTTCCCTTTAAAAGCCCCACCGGGCAGGGCTCTGGCTCTTGAGGAGCGGTCCCAGTTAAGCCCACCTCACCAGGGTAATAAACTGCCTCCTACACCTCCCCGGTGCTGCTTCTTCCCGTGTTTGGTCTGTTGTCCGTAACGGTAGCTCTGGTTTTCTTGTAACTCTTCTTTTTCAGAATTTTCCTGTATGTATATTTTTGTTTATTTTTTCCCCAAATAAATTTTAGATCTAGGTTATCTGTTTACAAAGAAATAAGTAAAGAAGAAGAAGGAAGGAAGGAAGGAAGGGAGGGAGGAAGGAAGGAAGGAAGGAAGGGTTACGATGTATTTGTGGAATTGTTTTCAATCTTATAAATTAAGATTACTACTGAGAACTGACATCTTTTTGAGGCTGTGGTTTCTTTCTAACAAATAAGGGATCCTTTTTATCTGTCTGAGTCTTTTTTGAATCCCTCAGAAGAGTTTTTACTTTTTCATCATATAGATTGCATATATTTCTTGCTACATTTATTCCTAAATATTTCATCTTCTGTTGCTGTGGTAAATGGGATGTCTTCTGCTGTGTTCGTAGCCTTCTTTGAAGGGAATCTCCTGGGACAAATGGTCTGCAGGACACCACGGGGAATCCTCCTTGACCTCGTGTGCACCTGGGGGCCCAGGAAGGGGAAACAACGTTTCCACAGAGTGTCCCAAGGCTACAGTGAAGGGGAGGAGAAACACCAATCTTTTGCATGCCTGTAATCCCAGCACTCAGGAGGCTGAGGCAGGAGAAACCTTGCAAGTTCGAGATCAACCTGGGCTACAAAGTAAGCTTAAGGCCAGCCTGAACTGCATAGTGAGACCCTGTCTCAAAAAGACAAAAAACAAACAAAAACAAAAAACAAAAAAACACCAACCTTTCACCTCTGGGGCAATTAGGTGGTCTGGATCCCGTTCTGCGTAGAATACTGGAGCTGGAGGGTCACCTAAACATCAAATGATTCAATTCCTCCACGTGGACGATGAGAAAACAGATGAGCAGTGAGGGAAAGAACCTACTGAGGCCGAGCAGAGTCTGGGTTCAGATCCTAACCTGTGGGCGCCCAGGGCTTCCTGTATCTGAGCTTCTAGGCCACGGGTCCAAGCAGCACTGCCCCACTCCATGCCTAATTTCCTCGTGACCTCCGGGGGTTGCAGGGACTGTGCTCCTTGCAGTGTCTGCTGTGTCCTTTTCACGTGGCCGACACCGTGCCACCTGCACATATACATGGATCTTACTCATGCATACATTCTCCTCTCCTAGTCCTGGGCAATCCTGACTGACCCACTTTCCTATCACAGAGAACTCCCATTTCTCTTTTAGGCCCTGACAACATTAGAGCCGTTACACCCGAAGCCAGAGCTTGGCCGTCTGGGGGTGTCTGAACATGGTGTAGGTACAACAGGGACCAGGCGTGAGCACACCTACCCACAGCGGCTCAAGAAATTAGGAGCGGCTGCTGCAGGGTACCAAGAGCGGGACCTGGACCCCATCTACTCTGTCTCCTCCCAGGCCTCCCACTCTGCCCACTTCAGTGTTCAGAAATTTAACTGTGGAATTTCCTTAGCCTGATTTAGAGCTAGGGATGGTTCTTCTTTCCTTCCTTTCCATTCCTCACGTCTGGGCTAATAAGGTGGCGACTTCAGTTTGTCATGAAGGTCCTTTAGTGCTGACAGTCAGGCCAACAAGCTCTTTCTGTGGAACCTGGTAGGGGTGCTCGAGACCTGGCCTCGGATTTCGCAAATGCTTGGCGAGATGCCCTAAGCATGGCCACTCGAACTCTTAGGCCTGTCTCTCCCTCTACAAAATGGTGATAAGACATTATGTCAGAAAACATGATAGCTTTGTAAGTCAAAGATAACCCAACATCAACACTTCTCATGATGCAACCTGATGATATCTACCCCAGCCACCCCAGACAGAATCGTGAGAAGTGAAGAAAAGACTCAGCGCGCAAGACTGCTTTGAGATGCTTCCTGCATTCCACAAGCATAGGGATTATTTTAGCCCCTTCTCAGAGTACTTGGAGTTTAAAGTAAGTGCTTAATACATCTGAGAAGATAACCCTTGATGGCAGGATTTCAAGTAGATGTAAACACACTCCTTGTGTAGCAGGCTGACTCTCAGCCCCCTAAATATGTCCATGGCCAAATCCACAGACTGCGTGAGTGCTATTTTACAAGGCAGAGGAGACCTGTCCATTGTAGGATTAGGCTGGATTATCTGGGTTCAGCATAAAGATTGGGGAGTCCCTAGAAGAGGGGTGTGAAGGAGTCAGAGACAGGGATGTGGGAAATGATGGTTGGGGCAGGGACTGGAGCGAGGTACTTTGGAGATCAAAGAAGGCACCACACCCTGAAGAACACAGAGCGAAGAGATGCTGAAAAGGGCAAAGAAATAGATATTCTAGAACCTCTAGAAGAAAGGAGCTGTGCAGCACATTGATGCTGGCCCCTTAACACTCACCGTGGGCTTCTGGCTTCCAGAACTGAAAGAGAATGAATACGTGCTGTGTCAACACCGTGTTTATGGTGAGTTGCCATAGCAACCATAGAATGCTGACACGCACTGTGCCCAGGTGATATACTCCTCTGTCACTAACCACAATGAATGTCTCAGATGCACAGCAGGAGACACACAGAGTAAAGTTCACAGCAGCGCTGGCCACGTGCCAGGCATGAAGATCCCACAAGTCCACCGAGCAGAGAGTGACTGGAGGAGCATGGTTGGAGCACTGGCAAGATATGGGGCTACAATGGCGAGCAAAGCTCAGAGGAAACTGCAACGTACTTTCTGCTTTTGTTGATTTTAATTTCATTTACATGGAAAACATCTTGAATTCACAGGAAAGTTGCAAGGATAGTCCCGATACCTTTATTTTCTGACTGACTTGAGACTAGGTTGCTGATCTGCTATTTCATCACCCATGAATATGTTAGGGTCCATTTTCCTCAAGCAAGAGTATTTTCTTACATATTCATAATGCAACCATCAACATCAGAATCTGACACTAATATGTAACTACCACACAACCCTCAAACCTCATTCGAGTCTCGCTGATGGTTCCCAAATACCTTTTAGAGCAGAAGCGTCTACCTCAGAATCGCACATGGCGTTTGCTCGCCTCGTCTTTTTAGTCTGCCTCATTTGGGACAATTCTTCCATTTTCCTTTGACCTTTTGTGACTTTTACACGTTGAAGCGGACTGCCAGAGTCGTTTCACACAGCGCCCCTGGGTAGCAGCGTGTCTGATGCCGTCCCGTGATTAGACTCAGGCTGTTTATCTCCGGCGAGCGCGGCCCAGAAGCAGCGCCCTGTTCTTTCCTCTGCAGCCTCTCGAGCGCATGATTCTGATTTGTCCTGGAGCTGATGAGGTTCACTTTGATCCGCTGATTAAAATGGTGGCTGCCGGTCTCCTCCACTGTGAAGCTGTCCTTTCTCCCCTTAGCGATAGAATTTAAAGTAAAAATAGCAAGTCCAGAGGTTGTAAGCAGTGCATTTCTTCAAAGTTAAAAATAATTAAAACTCATAAATGTGTATCAGAGACACGCATAGGTCAGGGAGAAGTCTGTGAAGGAAAGGGAAGGAGAGGCGACCTCAGAGTTCAGTCTGGGTGAGGGGGACAGGGCAGGAACGCCTGGGACCCGCAAGCTTCTGCCCAGGCCCTTTGTGCTTTACTGGGCAATGAGCTCAGGGAAACTCACCCTGTACTGTGGAAAAACAACATAAAAAGGGAAAGAAGGCCATGCCTGGACCAGCGATGAGCCTGGGTCAAGAACCGCGGATGGTGATTAATCTGAGTCTATGTACTTAAGGGCCCATTTTTTAAAATGTGATGCTGGCAAGGTAGTGGGAGGTGCAGGGCCGGGATGGCAGAGAATTCTCAGGGCCTCTCCGATAACCACGGCCCCACGCGCAACCACAGCAACGCAGCGTGAGCTCGGGCGAAGGGAACCAAGGTCCCATATCCTACTACTCCCTTGGCCGCGGCTGAGCATTGGAGCCCGGAGCGCGGACTGCTCAGATCCAGGAAAGCTGGTAGAGCTGACAGCAGTTTGATAGTAAAATATAGGAAAATTCATCTCCTTCCTGGAGCAATTTTGCATCCCAGAACATTTGTATTCTTTCCAACTTCATTTCCCTTTCTCAGCGCTATGTGGAGAGCTGAGGGCATGGCTCAGTGAGGCCCTGCTCATTGATCACTTGCTCAAGGCCCGATGTCCAATCCCCAGCACTGCAAAACAAAACAAAGTGAAACCAAAAGCAATATAGCTGGTACCTGGGCATAAGCCTGTAATCCCAGTGCTCTGGGAGGCTGAGGCAGGAAGACTGCAACTTTGAGTCCAGCATGGACAATGTAGTGACTTAGTGAGATCCTGTCTCAATCAATCAATCAATGGGCTAGAGGTATACAGATCTGTGTGAAGGCCATGAATTGAATCCCCAGTCCAGGGGAAAAACAAGAACTACAACACAACACAAACATAGGAACTTTCCAGGCCTCTACCCGTTGCAGTCCTGTCCTCGTATGCGTGGGTTTGGTGCAGTCAACCCGGGCCTCTACTGGGAAAAGCTCTGGGATTTAATTCCAGTGTCATCTGCAATGCTGAGATGTGAGGCAAAGGGTTTCTCTTCTACGGGCTGCGATTGCCCAGCCTCTTCTCAGCCCCAGGGATCCTGATTTAGATCAAGGTAGAGCCTTGCGAGGCAAGCGTATTTTGAAAAGGCAGCGCAGGTAAGAATCATGGTACTAGTGACCTCCACGTCGCATTTTCTCACCGCTATACTTTGAACACAGGGCCTTCACCCAGAGCTACATCCCCAGGCCGTTTTTACTTTTTATTTTGGAATCGTGTCTTGCTAAGTCAGTAAATTGGCTGAATTGGGCTCAAATTTGGAATCCTTCTACCTCTGCCTCCAAAAGTGCTGAGATTACAGGCATGGGCCACACGCCAGCTTCTAATCTTTTAATGTTTTGTTTTCCTGAGTTTCCCACTCTGTGCAGATGCCCCTCACACTGAGAGTCTTCCCGGGGATGGTGACACCCCACAGAGACGTCACTCTCTGCCATCGCCAGTTTAACTGGGGGTTGTCACTTGAGTTGAATATCATTCAATTATAGTCTCTGCCCTGGGAATTTGGAAGTGGGGCAAAGTTCCAGTTCCATCTAACTGGTTCATGAATCTCAAAAAAGACTTCCTCAGGACAAGATGAAGCAACCGAGACAAGGTTCAGAATGGAGTTGATGTTCTAGAAGGAGGAGAGTGGGGTGGTGAGAAAGAGTGCTGAGTTCTAGTCCATCTCCTATGAACACCTGGAGTCTTTACTGTGGGGAGATGAGATGATGGGTTAATAAAGTCTTCTTTATTTTGTTTCATTTGAGTCCTTGGAGATAATTTGCATAGTGCTTGTTCTCTCCTGTCCACTCCACACTCAGCTGCATGCTGGACTAGAAGGATTTTGTTTGGGCTCGTTGGACTATGGGCTTAGTAGTTATAGACAGAAAATAAACAACTGAACTCAGGGTGGGGATGGGAAATCAAGGGGATGTAAAAAGTTAAAGTTTCAAACTTGTCAGAGGGACATAGATACTTATTCACCTTACATGTTAGAAAAATATATTTGAATATCTGTGGTAGAATTTCTGTGGCAACACTGGCAAGATGGATTAACATGCATATCTCTTGCATAAGTAGAGCAAAATAAAATAAAGGAAATTTTACACCTTTTGATATTATACATATTAATTAGGATTCTCCAGAGGTGCAGGATCAATATACAACGTATTTACAGTCATACAAAGGGGTTTATTAGGTAGGTTTACAGGAACAGAAGCAGAAGTGACTACAGTTATCCACACACTGGAGAGCCAGAAGCATTCAAAAGTCTGGAACCCTCTGCAGAGCCACTGTTGGAAGGCTGAAGAAACTGGAGACTGGTGTCCAAAGGCAGTGAAGACTGAAGATCTTCCAAAAAAGTCAACACTTCTTCTCCTTTCCCTTGTTATTCCATCCAGGCTACAAGTCTATTGGCTGGTGCCACTCACATCAAGGGTGTCTTCCTTCCTCAGTTGATAGCCCACCTGTCAATCATCCACAGTCACACCAAGAGAGTTACTAATCTGCCAGGTGATCCTACTCTAGTCAAGTTGACACCTCACAATTAACCATCATGTTATGCCTCTTCCTTTTAGAAAAACAAAACAGAAACAGGGAGGAGCCTTCCTCAATGAGAAGGACAATGATATTAAATCAGTAGCAACGGTGCTACATTTGTTTGACCAAAGTGGCAAGCAAGGAGAAATTGTAATACCTCTTACCATCTGGAGAGAATAGAGAATTAGCTCCATGGAGACTCTGGTGTGAATATGTAACACTGCAGTTTTCTCGGTAGGAAATTCAGCAATACATGCCAAAGCTGTGATTTATGCCTTCTGACTTTTGACCTCAAATTACACTTCTGAGAAGATATCCTATGGAAATAGCAAAGACTGAAATTTAAAGTATTCGTTCTATCACGAGAATAATAAAATACCCTAAATGCTTCAAATTATGCTATTGTTACAATAAATCATGATCTTTTCATAATTCAGAACCCAAGGCAGTTGTTATCCATTAAAATATAAGATCGTATTTATTGGCCTCAAAAGATCACATGAGATAGAAAAGAAATAGTAAGATGCCAAGCACATGTCTTTATCAATCTCTATGTGTCTCCGTCTCCATAGGAAAATGTTGGGAAGGGTTCTCCCCACTAAGTGAGACACCTCTTATTCTTTCAGTAATAAACTTGTCTTCTTTTTCGGTTTTGCCTCTCTGTCACAGAGCACTTTTACGATAACCGTGCCTCTTACAGTAGTGACTTAAACTTGGCCCAGAATTTTCATGCTCCTGATTCCATGTACACCACGTCACAGGCTAGGGAGTTGAGCAGGGAAAGCATTATCAGCATCGACCTGAGCTCACAAGAACATGGACTGCATTAGCAACAGGCAGACCTGGCATCATTCCTTGGAATGTCCTCTTCTATGGCCAGTTCTCCTCCGTCTGTGCCCTGCGAAGATGACACAGTGGAGATCCCCACAGTCAACAGCTGGCTGAGCAAGAAGAGACAGGGCGACAGTTCCTATGTGGGTCTCTGGATTTGTTAGGGAAAAGTTAAATAACAACAGAAAAAACCACAGGTGCATGCATGAAATTGTAGCTATGCAAAAAAGTCTGGGTATACTGTGTGTGCTTCTAGAAATATTAGAGTTTATGATCTGCTTTGTAAGGTTTTGCAAAGGCATCACTTGGAATAAAGTTTGCCAACAGGACAGGAAGCTGAACAGAATCAAATGGAAGGAAAGGCGAGGAACTGGAAGGGAGGATGTGGCTAGGGTGGCAATTACTGTGGTTCATAGCGGAAGGAGAGATTTCCTGGGATTCTTAGTGCTAAAGCTGGGAAAGTGTTGGGTAAAATGAACGTGTGAGTCTTTGTATAGAGGAGAAATGGGGAGGACTGAGGCAGAGCTCCAGAAATCAGAGTCAGCAAAAACAGAGTGAGTAAAGCCGAGATCTGCACAGAGCCTGTGCCCGTCTGGCGTTAGAATTTTAATTGAGATACACTATTCGCACCAACTCAGGGGCACGGTGTGATACTGGGTACTCGTGTGCAATGTGTGATGGTCCCACTATTGGAGGAGACAAAGGTTTGCACTGCTGGTCGGCTGCTGGAGGGAGAGAGCCTTTCACAGCTGGGCCGCAGAGCAGAGCTGGGAGCCACTGCTGCCCGGCTGAGTGACCCGGGAAGTCCCGTCACCTCTTCTGTTCAGTGGCGATCACCTTAATCCCATCTCGTGAAGTCCTGCTGAGAATCGACAGAGATGATTGTAGCTACAATGCCAGGCCCAGTCGGGCCTCGTGTGTTAACTGTCACTAATGACACAAGCACCCGGCCCTGGGGCAACAGTGGTCCTGCTGTCACTTCTCCGGTCACTGCTTAGGCACCTAAATGAGTCCAGGTTGAAGCAGCCTGAGTCCAGTTCTCATCCAACTCTTTCTGGTCCCACCCACAAGTTGCTCTCACCTTCCCACCCTGCCCTTTCCTCTCTGCTGGGATCGCTCTCTGCAGCGCGTCCCTCAAGTCCCCTTACTTCATGCGAAGACACCATCCTACCCTCTTCCCCCAGAGAACCTACTCCAGAAAACGTCTTCATTTTATTCTCGAGGACCTTCCAGGGCCAGACCCCGTTAGTGGAGAGCCTCGGGCCTCTCTCCCGTCGCTGGGTCCTAGTGGGGAGGAGGACTGACCGGGCTTCTCGACTCTCGGTCCTCAGGAGGCCTCAGAGAAGAAATGCAACCTTGATGAGGTCAAGCCGAATCCAGTGAGTGTTTGGCAAGTAGAGGCAGCAGAGGGGGCCAGGTCTTCAAACAGGAAAGGAAGCTGGTCTCGGAGCTGATCACCGAGAACCTCAACCCAAGACTGGTTTTTAATTTCTGGAAATGGCCTGAGCTGTTGTTAAGGTCATTACCAATGGAAAACAAAATTATAAAACTAAATAGCTTTGTGGATTATTATTATTATTATTATTATTATTATTATTATTATTGTAAAAGGCGAATTGCCTTTGGGACTACATGGGGCATTTCCAGAGAATTTGCATGAACATTAGTCAGACAAAGACTAAAAATCGGGAAATGCTAAAGCCGGCTGCTGTAAGTAGGAAACAGGCTGAGATCTTCCCCGCCTTACGTGATGCTGAAACAAATTCCCTAGGGCAGTTTATGGAACTTTTCCTACTAACTCAGACCTCAGTGTGAAATTTCCAGAGGACCCGAATCATTCAGTCGCTCATTCCTCAGATGTTTGATAAGGTGTGGAGTTGGTGCTGGGGACCCAGGAGCCCACGGGGCGCTGCCCTTTCCCTGGAACACATCACAGGCTGAGGCAGGAGGCAGATAAGCCAGCAGACCATCACTGTTAGAACCACGCCCCAAAGCCTGGGGACACGTGAGAGAAGATGGCTGGGATGGGACTGGGATTTTAAGAAAAACCTTTCAGACAGGAGGGCGTGGAAGTAAACTTCAGTTAAGACTGGGGAAGAGGGAGTGGCTGGCACTGCTGGAGGAAACATCCTTGACCAGGACGCAGAGCGGTGAGACACATGAGGAGGAGGAAGGGGAGAAACTGAGCCGGGACACTGCAGGAAAACATTAAGTACTGCGTTCTTCAGATCACAGAGCGCCGGCCGCGGAGAGGTTTTGAACAGAAAGGATTCACGCTGGGTAGCTTGCTCTGTTAACACTGCAGAGGGCGGGTTTTATGGGGTAGTAAGAAAATTAACGTCACTTAGGAGGTGTTTGGAATAGTTAGGAATACCAATGGCCTAAATTAAGAAAATGACAGTGGGCAAGAAAAGTAGTATAATTTGAGAATATATAATAATAACATTGATGTCGTGATAGCAAATAGTACCGAAGCACTTACAGTAAGCTGAGCTCTATCCTGATGCTCATGACAAATCTACGTGGCAGGTGTCGTCATCATCCTCACTTTACGGGTGATGAAGTTGAATCCAGTGAGGTTAAGGAGCTCACCCGGGACCATTCGTCGTGGAAGTGGATGGCTCAGGCGGGGATGAGCTTTGCCTTCACCAGGGTGAGGTCCAAGAGGGATCTGAAAGGGGCTCACCTCCTAGGTAGAGCTCGAAGGTGGGGCTTCTGCCACGACTGCCCCGGGAGAGAGAGTCCATCATTGCTGAGACACGGAGGGCCAACATCTCGAGAAAGCAGTGTCCGTTAGATGGGAAGGCTTGGGAATTAGCAGCGAGCAGGCAGCACCGGGGCCTCGTGACTGAAAGACTGTCTAAGAAAAAGGAGTGGAAGGGAGGGGAGCTGACTGCGTGCGGCAAGACCAGTGCAGACCCAGCTTGAGAATTCCACGGGCTCAGGGATCCGGCAGAGGAAAATGAGGCAGGGAATGGGGCAGGAGCACTCAGAGGCAGAAAGGCTGTTTTTAGAAGGTGAATTCATGGGAGTCAAAAACAAGAGCCTTCAAGGAGAAAAGAGAGAGCATCAGGGTGAAAATCTGCAACGGTCCGAGGTAAGGGTCAAACCAGAAAGTGTCCTTCAGCTTTCACAAATAGAAAACCAACCAGTGATGACCTCAGGGGCGAGGGAGCTTAGATCTCACCCAGGGCGGGACTTCACACTTGCCCAGTTTGAAGGAGACCGAGAGGCAAAAGCTCCAAGGAAAAGGTCCGTGGGGTTCTTCAGAGAGGGTTCGTTCGGGAAAACACAGCCCGCGATTAATGTAGACGTTAGGGGCTCACGGTGGAAATCAGTCCCTGTACAAATGTGGGAGAGCTTGGGAAGCGAAGGAGCAGGTGGAAGAAAGAACTTGGAGGGTCAGAAACACGACTCACTGAACAGATGAAAGGATAAAGAAGTGAGGTGCTCACACCCAGGGGGCACCCCTCCACGTGTAGGGAGGACAAACTGGGGTCAGTTACGGGGAAACAGATGCATCTCGAGACCATAGCATTAGGTAAAGCAGTTATACTGGCTTAAATATTGCGTGGTTTCTCACATATGAGAAACCCAAATATAAATAAAGAGCAAAATAAAAGGCAGATTATACAAATAGGGAGACGGATTTTCCGCAAAAAGGAAGGAGACCAAGAGATGGGGGAACAGGGAGGGACGTGAAAGGAATTCGGAAGGGTTGAGGGCCCGCGCCCACTCCCCATGAGGACAGTGGGTGTTGTGTACTGCAAACATAGGTTCCTGAAAATTAAGATTAAAAAAAAGACAGCAGCTGGACAAGTGGGGCCTTGCGGGGAAATCCTCGAACAGGTCTGGCTGCTTAAGATGCAGCCCAGCAGCAGTTTGCAGGGTGGCGCTGTCCCTGGTGGGTGCCAGCTGCCACTGTGGGCTTTGTGGTGGACCTGGGACAGTGATCAGCAGGGCAGGTGGCCTTGACGGTGGGCCAGACACAAAGCAGAGGGAGGGAGGACCATCCGGCACTCACTGAACCCGGCTGCAGCCGCTGCTTTGCCACCTGCCAGGCATCAAAGGTGGTGGCTTCTCCCTCACTCTGCTTCAGCTCCTCACCTGGCAAACCATGACCCAGAAATGTCCTGGGGAACATGGTAGTTCACAGCCTTAGCCCCGTGGACAAAACGCAGTCCAGGTGGAAGGAGAGAGGAAGGACGGGGCGGACGCTTGCTGCAACAGAGGGCCCTCGAAACGCTGCGAGCGCCACCAGGTCAAGAGCCCTGGGTTTTTTTGAGAGGCTGGAAAAGAGACCGGCAAGGCCGTAAGAGGGGCTGTGTAGGTCCCAAGCACGTGACTGCAGCCTGGGTAATTGAATAAAGACGGAGAGGTTGGTTGCTAAGAGCAACGTGCACAAGGAAAAGCACAATTTCCACTGATCCGGAAGGAGAGCGTCCGCCGGGCAAGGTGTGATTCGGTGCAGGGAGAGCCGCATCCTCATCGTTTCTGTGTCCAGCCGGGCGCTGCCTTTGCACTGATGAATTGTGGTGGGAACTCTGTGATGAAGAGCCCCGAGGAAGGGCCCCTGGATCCGGTCCTGAGGGGCGGCTCTCCGAATTCCCAGCGATGATGAGCGCAGTACTGAGGGCAGGGTGGCTCTACCTTGGCGAGGCTGGCACTTTGGACTGAGTGATTTTTCACTTGGGAGGGTGTTTAGCATCCTTCTTGTCCCTGCCAGTTAGAGGACAGTGGTCACTGCCCCCCCTTTACAACAACTAAGTGTCCTCAGATATTGCAAAATGTTCCCTGTAGAGAAAAATCACCCCTGCTCTGATGTAGGGGAAGTAACCTGAAGGCTTCCATTTTGCTGACCTGAACTTCCTTCCATTGCCCTCTGTGGGGCGGGGGTGAAGATACAAGGGTTTTCCTGGGGCTGGGCCTGCAGATGCAGCTCACTGGCTGAGGATTTGTCTAGCATCCTGCAGTCCTGAATTTTTGACCGCCAGAATCACGAAAAAGGGAAGAAGACTTTCCAGAAAATAGGCAAAAACCCAATGGTCACATGAAGCATTGTTATCTATAGGATGAAATAGTATATGACTATTAAAAGTAATAGTGCAGGGCTGGGGTTATAGCTCAGTGGTACAGAGCTTGGCTAGCTTGTGCAAGGCCCCGGGTCCCATCCATATCACCCCCAAAAATAAAAATAATAGTGTAAAAGAATCAGTGTGGAAATGCGCCCCAGAATACCTGGGGAAAGAAGAACCTCTGTGTAGATATCGGGCCTTGATGCCAAACCATAACAGGAGGCGAACCAAAAGATTAGCAGTGAACACCTCAGAGGGAAGAGAGTTGTGGGGTTTTCCTTTATTCTTCCTTTGTTTCTGTATTTTCTGCAGGCAGGAAACAGCTATTTTTTGTGAACTGGACGGGGAGGGGCCACCAACGGGCTGAAAGCTGGTGCGGGTTTGTTTCTCTTTGCTCCTTTTTGGTCCTGGAGTTGTTTGCCAGAGAAGTACCACATTGTGACCTTTGCGGGAGCTCCGCAAGGGGCCTGGAGTGTGAGTTGTTCTGGCAGAAATGAGCACAACTTGTCAGCAGGCTGGAAGCTGGGTAAACGAGGCTGCTGCCTGAACCCTGTCTTCCTCCAGGAAGGAGGAGCTCAGGTTAGGGGATCACGCAGAGGTTCCTGGAGACCCCCACTCCCACTGGCTGCGGACCCAGGCTCCTCTTCCTGCACCGTCTACCTTAGGCCTAAATTATTGCTCAGGAGTTCTTCCGGCTGTCACCGTCTGTCCTGCTGCGTTGTTGGCCTCTTTCATTACCCACCGCTCCTGTGCACAGAGTTTTCATGTCCTCAGGCCATAACCCTGAAGAGGCAAAGCCTTCAGGCCTCTGTGAGTCAGCAGGACAGGGAGACCAGGGTCCAGAGGATGGAGTGGGGGAGCGCAGCGGCTCTGGGGACCCTGCACACCCACAGCCACTGGGACACCGTGGGCAGCGAGGATGCGCCCTACATCTCCCCCGCGGGGCCTTTTGTTTGAGGGGACAGGAGTAGGGGCACCCAGGAGGGAAGGGAGAGGAAATGAGGAACCGTCTTGAAAGCCACAGAAGTGATTTCTTCTTGCGTATTTATAAAGACAAGTCTTGAAAAGTGTGATCAGTTTGACGGTGAGTCATCTGTAACATTTGATGGATGTGATTCACATGACCTTCCCTGACTGCCTATTCTGAAAATACAGGCTCGAGTTTCCTGATTGTTCAGAAGCCCTCAAAGAGTTCTAAAAGGTAGCATCATCCGCTGGAGTTTTAATCATCCAGATTTGATGTGGTGTTGCTGCTGGCTTCAGAGCAAATAAAGACAACTCTTGGCTGTGCTGGGAGGGACGATGATTTTCTGCCAGCAGCAGTGACCACAGGGCCATCAGGTGTGCAAGAGACAAAGAAGGGGTTAACCAGTGGGCCTCAGCTCCCCGACTCCTCCTGCAGTACCAGACCATGAACAAACAGGTTTTCATTCACTTAGCTGGACGTGAGGCAGATGCACACCAGACGGTGTTCCAGTGCAGTCCATCTTTCCTGCCAGCCCCATGAGCATCTGGGTTCAGCAGTCATCCTCTGTGAGCCCTTAGCATTCTGTGCTCTCCCTTCAGTGAGACGAGCAGTGGAATATTATCATCAGCTTTCTGGGTTATGATCCCTCCTGAGACGCTAGTCTAACCCCAGCCTTATTCCCCTCCATAGTCCTACAGCCTGGAATATTGCACGTAGCCACTAGTCTATCAATACTTGTTGAATAAAAGCATGACCGATCTTAGAGTTTCCGGAGTTCCCCTTCCAGTCTCATTCTTTCACCTTCTGTTGTTTTTCCTGCCTTCTCATTGGATCTAGAATAGAAATTTCTGCCATGCTTTCGATAATCTTTGGATCACTTTGGAGAACCAGCTACCTACGCAACTTTTGGGTCTTCATTCTGAATGGCCATTGTTGGGGGCACAGAACTGAGTTTTTCTGATGTGAAACTGTGGAAGATCAGTCAACAGTGGCCCTACACGTGTGAGCTGAGAACCCTGTGGCTTTCATGTCGGCTCTGGCCACCCCGCCAAGGGCTACTTCCAGTCAATGGCTCTCAGTGACCATTTCCTAGACTTGGGCTCAAGCACTCTCCAGTGGCTTTGCTGAACTCTTCTTGGACTTGAACTTGGAGCATGTCTAAGGTGCTTCCGGCCAACCTCCTTGCTGAAGCGGCTCTCCCAGGACTTCCACCTGGGGGTCATAAATGGGAGCCATGAGCAGCTTTCTTCTGACAATGATGTATTTGAAGGCGCAGGGAAAGCCAGTCTGGAAAGAGATGACACAAACCTCAAAGACCTAAAGGTAGCACTGCTGTGCACCCGGTCACATTACTATCTCTCATTCTAGGCCCCCAACCCTAGCTGTCCTTAGCTTTTACAAGGATGAGAACCCAGTAGATTTCACTTTAGGTTTATGGTAATTCAAAATAAATTCTGTTGCTTGCATATCCTAAAACCAATACTTTGAGTCAGTATTTAGACCCAGTGAAGTTTTGACAACAAAATCAGCCTATCGTGAAAATGTAATGACGGAAGAATGCAGGAAAACCCATGGTGAGAGTGATCGTATAATTTATCTTCCAAACTGTGACACTCTGGACACCTCTGTGAAGGTGCACGTTGTTGACAACTGCGTTGAAACTACAGACTTCACCCAGGATGTCCCTGGGTACCGCTATCCCGAAGGTCAGCCAGTTGGCTGAGGAATCAAGAAAGCAGGACACGTTTGGGGTGAAACTCTTGAGTGTGCATCCAACATCCCAGCCTGACCTTTTATTTTATGTCTTGAATTTTCAGAAAAGGAAACTGAGGGCCAGAAAAAAGCAACAAGCTCCAAGCCACTCAGCTAAGAAAGAGAAGAGCTGGGCTTGAAGCCAGCTCCGCGGTGGTGGCCGCGTGCAGAGCTCTTCCCTCTGCAGTGGCCTTCAGAAGCTCGAATTCCTTTCCAGGGTGAGCACAGAGCTCCTGGGCCCCCTGCCCGGAGCAGCAGGGCTGCTCAGAACACATATTCCTGACCGCTTTTGGAGTGTGCCCTGTGGCCAGGGGGAGTGCATTTTCCAGAGGGGCTGTGGGCAACTGTACTCACATGCATTTAGGAAGGGACTCTGGCTCCTCCCTGCCAAGAGGTAACAGTGTCATCCTTCCACTTTGAATCTGGGTGAACCCCCTGAGTGCCATGTCTGAGAGAGACGAGGTGGTGGAAACAGTGCTGGGGGAGGATGAGTGCCAGCTTGGATGCTGACTCTTAGGAAGGCCCCTGAGGGGACCCCGATGGTTGGCTGTGAGGTGCCCCTGCTGCCTGTGCCCCAACAGCCCCACCAAGCCCCAAGCAGCAGCCAGCCTTGCTTGCAGCACCTGAGTGAGTGCTCCTGGACATCCAGCCTGGTGGCGCCTGCAGACCAGGGAGGTTGAACCTCGGTCTCTGACCAGCGAGAACCACACAGCCAAACCAACTGGGCCCAAGGGGCCGGGACACAGAGCCATTTCGCTCTGAGCTGCCACACTGAAGAGTGGTTTAAGTCGTGATGGAAACCAGAACCCCAAGAATCTGCTGTGCTCTCCACGTTCAAACGAGGCCCAAACTGGGAACTGACACACACACGCATACACACACATAGGCACACACATGCACACACATGCACATGCACATGCACACAGCCTCTTGAGGTAAAACACTCAACCACTGATCATAGCCACTGTGAAAAATCTAACATCAGTCAGCAGAGCTCCTTATGGGTAGCCTGAGGGACCATTATCAATTTATTGAGAAACAGAGTTCTCTGGAATCTTTCCATGGAATAAATGAACTCAACGTCCAAGAACACCGGGGAGTCCAACCCTGAGCTGGGCCCCTGCTCACTTGCCTCCTCTCCAGACTCTGCCGCAATTTGGCAAAACCTTGGGCTTTAGTGGTCCAATGACTACTGGCTGTTTTTGTTTTGTTTATGGAAAAGAATAAAACAAAATTTCAAAACAAAATAGCGGGAGAATAAATGACACTTTTACTGCGCTGTGACTGCACCTCCTGTTGCAATTGCCCTGCTCCAGTCTTGCTGGTCCCTGGTAAGCTTCTCTCTGCATGCCCATCAACTGGTGAGGCACCTTGTGGGAGTTACTGACCAGTGCGTCCTGTTTCCTAAGGAAGATGTGGACATGTGAGGGTGACTGGATAGTCTTATCCACCTTTTATCTGACTAGCTGTCATTTATTTATGCATTTATTTTATTCTTGTTGAATCTACAGCACTATACCATCCATTAATCAAAGAAAGAATTTTTTTGGGTACCAGGGCTTGAACTCACGATCTCGCATTTGCCAGGCAGGCGCTGTGCCACTGAGCACTATCCCCAGCCCACTCAAAAGTGTTTAATGAAGTAAAACCAACGAGGATCCCAAACCAGGGGTTCTCAAACAATCCCTTGTTTTAAGCAGGCCCTCTTGCTAGTAACTACTCCATCTACCAATAACAATTGATAGATCTTTAGAAAGTGTCCCTGTGTACCAGGACCTCTTCTAACTCTTGTGTGTACATAGCACACACAATCTTCACAACCCCATGAAGTGAATATTGTCATCCCCATTTTACAGATGAGGAAACTGAGTCAAACAAAGGCCATATCGCTCACCTGCTAGTTTGCAATGGCAGAGTGAAGACTGGAACCTGTGCTCTCTGGTTCACTAGCCTGGGCTCCTCTCTGCCCTGGAACTTGAGATCCCTGGGAAGCCCTGAGTTAACCAACCAGGTTCTGCTCTTCACGCTGCGTCCAAGGCAGGTTGCTGGTAACTGCTGGATCCCATGGGGAGACGAGGTTAATGAAAGAGGAAGAAAGGCAGATAAATAATTTACCATCCGAACACTGAGAAGCGAGTTCTTGGATTAAGAATCAGGAAACTCAAAAGACTGTTAAGACAACAAGGTAATAAATGACACCATTACTGTCCAGCTGGCTATCAGCACACCCCTGCTCTGGGGTCCGTGCAGCTCCTGAGATGCAGCTCTGGTCTCCGTCTCTACAGCGTCATCTCCTGCACGTGGACAGGTTTCCTTCCACCCTCTCTGTCAAAGTGAATTCACTTCCACAATCAGAATCCTACTTTTAAAAAACAAAACAAGCAGGCAGTCTCCCCAGTCGTTAAGCGCCTGTGACAAACTGGTGAGGTTGGGTAGGAGCAGGGGAGTGGGGAGATGCAGAGGTACAAGGTGGGCACCACCTTTGTGGGGTCCCTTGGGAAACACAGCTGAGCAGGCAGCAGATTTGCAGGGGAAACCAGAGCACTATCACCAAAACAGAAATCCCATTTCTTTCCTCCCCAGATCTGGAGCTGTCATCATTTTTGTCTCGCCTGGGCTGCCAGGGATACAATCCTGAGTGGAGAGAGCCAGGGTGCGGGCTCTGGACCCAGACTGTCCGGCTTGGGATCTGAGTCCCGCTGAGCAGCTGCAGAAGCTGGGGACAGACTTCTTCACCTCCTGCTCTCGCATCTGTAAGGTATGGAAGGTAGTGGCACATTCTTCCGGGTTGGTGTGACTGTCGTGTATGTAAAATGGACAACAGTGCCTGCTGCATCGGAAGTATTAGTAAATATTAGTCAAAACAAATCAGTGTGAGTAAAGTATCTAGGACCTAGAGTACATCCCGTCTTTGGTAAGGGCTGTTGCATTAGTCAGCTTTCAGTTGCTATAATGAAATACCCAAAAAAATTAGCACATCAAGAAGAAAGGTTTATTTTGACTCATAGTTTGATGCCCTTCAAGATCATGCCCACGATGACCTCAGAACATCCCAGAGGCTCCACCCCTGTAAAGTTCCACCAAGCCTACCAGTGCCACTTTGGGGGCCATGCCTTTCACCTTGGACAAGAGACCTCACCTGTTCATGCCTCAGCCTCCCCTTTGGTAAAATGAGAATGAGAATTTGCTCACCGATCAAGGGAAGTATTTTGAGGACTGAGCAAGGTCGTATTCATGAAGCATCCAGAATCGCGTCTGGCACACATGAACGCACTGAGAGCACTTGGTTAAATAAATGCAGAGGAAGGGACAAAGTTCTCTGAGGTAGTTTGCTGAGTGAGGCAGAAAGGAGCACATGCAAAGCCTGTCTCTGCTCTCCTGTCTCACCCCCGCTTCTCTCTTTCTGAGGATTCGCTTTCCCCCTTCCTTGTTCTGTTTGCAGTCCAATGATTTTAAGATAGTAACCACCTATTATACGAAAGTTTTACATTAATATAAGGCACACAGAAAAAACGACAGATGAAAACGCAAGCGGTGTGCATCTCCTGTTCTTGGAGACCCTCCTTGGAAGCAGGGCGGGCTCGTCTCTTGCTTCGAATCCCCATTTCCATGAGCTGCAGAGCCGAGGATGACATCGAGGTTGGAAAGCAAGCGTTTCTCTTGTGCTGTCCTCCCAGGCGTGGGCCAGCGTGGTGTGGCACCCAGCGGGCCGAGTGCGGCTCTGCTCTGGAAGGTGCGCCTGCCGTGTCAGTCTTACTAGAAGTGTCTCTCCAAAGCCTTTCCAGGGTACCCTGGCTCCACAGTTTTTTATTTTGAGGTCTGAGATGCTTTAGAACGTCAGTGCTGTGTAAGGGGAGACTCTTGGGACACAGAACTGGGTCTCCCTGAGCCCAAAGCCCCTACTTTTTCCACCATGTAGCCCCTTGGAGACAAGCGCTGATGACTGGCCCACTCGTGCACTCAGCACCTCTTGCTGGTGCCTGTGGCTGGCCAACAACCTGGGTGGATGTGGGTCGTAAGTGGAGAACAGGCCAATTTGGGGGTCTCCCAGGCTCTGGGGAGGATGCTGAGCAGGGAATGAATCAACCAACATGCCGGGTGACAGCAAGTCAGCCACTCACAGCTCACCCAGCCACTTCAGGCCCCTGAAAACCACGATTTAGGTTGGGATCCCAAGGTTCAAATCAAACCAAACCAAACCAGGAGGCAGGGATCAGCACAGTGGGAGAGGTTCTGGCTCCATCCTGACACCAGAAAAAGCGAGAACTAGGTCAGCAGGGGAGCTGGGGCTGCCGTGAGCAGTGGGGGCTCAGGAAGGACGGTGTCTCCTGTCCTCGCCTGCTGTGTGGCCTTGGACATGGGACTTAACCTCTTCCAGCCCCAATTTTCAGTTAGGGGGACTAAATAAGTCAACAGGTGTAAACTTCTTGAAAGAGAAAATAGTAAAGAGCAGATAAGAATGAAATCAGTTGGTACTGCAACATGTACTAATCTTCTAAATACCTGTTCAGAAGAGAGAAATGTTTTTCTCGCTATGAAACAGTCCTCAGACCCGCAGGATGCAGTCCTGGGCTCCCCTCGCCCAGGGTTCCCCACGTGCCCCTTCGTCAGTGCCTCAGTCTCCTTACATAGTTTTGGTGTCCTGTTTATCTGGGTTTCTAATTCTCACTTTCTGGAGCCTAATGTCACCACCAGCTCATGCTTTCCTTGTTTGGGGTATTATGATACATAAAAAATGGTTTTGAATTCTTTTCTACACGTTCTGTTGGGAGGCAGGGTCTGACTCCTCCTCTTTTGAAACTGGGCTAAGGTTAGTGTCTTGCTCAGTCCCTAGAAGGTGGCAGCAACTATGTTCAGAAATCCCAAGGAGAGGTGCTGGGAGGCTTGGTGCTTAGGCTTGGTGTCTTGGGCTGCTCACTCAGAGGAAGCCAGCTGCCTTGCAAGGAGGCCACCCCAAGGCCACCATCCTAGAAAGAGGACAGGCAGAGACCCCTGGCGAGGTCCTGAGCCTGCACGTGGAGAGACAGCGGCCTGGGCGGCTCCAGCAGTCCCCGCCCCTCTCAGTTGCTGCCCCAGGGTCCCCTGGAGTGAGATGAGTGTCCCTCCCATCCTGCCTCCATGGCTGACTCATGAGCAGAGGAAAGAGAAAGGTTTAGGGTGCTTCCCAGGCGCGTGGGGGACTGGAGCAGGAGTTTTAAACCCAGCCCAGGAGCAGCTTCTTTGGGAGGGGAGAGCCACACAGGAAGCCGACATGGCCGTCCCTGTGAGGAGTGAACACACACACCGCGCGCAGGCTGAAGCGGGCCTCAGCAGCCCGATGACCACCCAGCCCATGCGCTGCTGCTCTGCCTCGGGCTGAAGCTCCAGCTTCCTTCCGCGGCTGTCCAGCCGGCCTGCGCTCTCTGCAGTTGAAGGCACATTCTCGAAGAAGGTCACTGAGGACACCTGAGTGTCACAGCTGATTCACAAAGCTGAGGCTCCACAGGGAAATAACTCAGCCAAGGGTGCGACTCTGTTCAACCAGATTTACTAAGCCTCTGCCCTGCTCCACCTGGGAACGAGGGATGCCCAGGTGAAAGCTGTGGGCACTGGGGTGAGGAGGTGGGCTAATCCCGTCCTGGTGAGAGCTGTACTAGAGGTCAGGGGCATAGCTCAGTGGTAGAGGGCCCGCCTGGCATGGGAAAGGCCCTGGGTCCCCTGACAAGATCAGGGAAGACTTCATGGAAGGGATGGTGCTTGAGCGATATTTTGAAGACCGAGTAGAGTTCACCGGGGGCCATGATGGCATGTGCGTTCAGTGCAGATCCGAGAGTGACTGGAAGCACCCAATGCCTACCCTGTACAAGTCCCCTAAGCTCTCTGAGTCATCATTTCACGTTTAAAATAATAAAATTAACAATTGTGGGACTTCATAGGATTGTTCTGAAAGGAGCTAAAACACACAGAGCACTTGCAATCATGTCTGGCATATTGAAGTGTGGGCTTTGAAAAAGAAGACAGCACATTCAAAGTATAGAGGCAAGGGACAGTGTGGCAGCATGGGCAAACCAGTCCACAGTGCCCAGCACAAGGAAGGGACAGGGAGTATGGGTTGGAGGTAGGTGATGAGATGCGGGAGAAGAAGCTGGGGAGGTCCACAGTGCATGGATTTCATCTTCTAGTCCATCTTCTGTGATACATTCCCTAGGAAAAAATACCACCATCACGCTTGTGATTTTGATATTATAAATATTTGATATTACTATATTGATGACCATGCCACCAAACACGTAGATAGGCAAATTCTTTTTCATAGGCATGTGTCTTTATCACTTTTATATCACTGGATACAATACCTATGACCTACAATTTAAAGGAGGAGAGGTTTATTTTGGTTCATGGTTTTAGAGGGTTCAGTCCATGGTTAGCTGACTTCAAGGTAGGAAGGCCTGGTGGACAGGTCAGGTGAGGACAGCCACTGACAATATGGTAGCTAGGAAGCAAAGACTGACGGAGATAAGGAGCCAGAGAGGGAGGTGTATCCTTCCAGGTCACATCCCCAAGCATCTGCCTCTTGCGGTATACCAGGTCCTACCACCTAACAGCACATTTAGCTCTGGACTCATCAGTGGAGTTATCCAGTGATGAGCACAGCAGCCCCACAATCCGATCACTTTTCAAAATCCCCACCTCTGAACACATAAACCTTCTGAGGGACATTCTAGATCTAAGCCACAAAGGCAGGGTACTTCTGTCTTCCACTCTGGAGATAGCCGCTGCAAAGACAGGAGAGACGAGGCCTCGTGAGGTCCCGTATCCAAACACTGACAAGAATGAAATTCTTAAAAACTGGAAATATGTATGAGCAGCTAGGAACTGAAACAATGGAGATACTGTGGGAAGTATGAAGTCAACAAAGGCTCATGACCGGATGAGACTCAGGGTTCGCCCTGCCTTTTAGGAATGTCACTTTGGTAGCAACTGGAAAGAGGCATTGGGATGGTGGAGCCATCCAAAACCCTTACTATAAGCCTATGCTGGCAGTGTGCTCTTTCAAAGGTGCCAGGCAACTGATGTCACTGGCTGCGAGAAATCTTAATTGGCCTTAACTAACAGGTTTCAGAGTTCAGAAGAGACTTTGTTAACAATTTCATTCTGAAGGTAGAGTTCACTGCTGCTTAACCTTTTCTGTAAGGTAACTGCTCAGCCCAAACTATTCTTTCAAGCAGATGAAGTCACCCGTACCTGTTCGGAAAGGACTATCAATAAAAGAGACGTCCTTCACACCACCCTGCCCCATTTTTCCTCAGATGCTGTCCTTGTCCACCCCGTGGGAATGTTGCCACAGGAAATCAGCTCGTTGGGCTTCCTGTTTGACATTCGACATGATTTTTATCTTCGTATTATTTCTCTTGAACAAGAAACACCTTTTTGAAGCGTTCTATTTGTGCCATGAAATATAAGTGTTAACCTTTTTGGTTCTCTTTGGGAAAAAAAAGGAAATACTTCAAGGAGCTATAACTTCAGTAGTGTCAGCCCTACACGCCTGAGAAATCTGTGGCTCAAAAAGGGAGGAAAGGATCCAACCTTCCCTTTCCGAGGGTCATAAGAGAAAGACTACTCTTAGACCAGCAAGATCTAAATTATACAGTATGCTGCCTAAATTCTTGACACAAACAAACAAGGAAAGGTGTGTTTCTTCGCTTATAATTTTAAGGTTGCAAGTTTATCATTTAAAGAGCTATGCTCTCAGCCCTCATCTTCCCCCCAGTCACAATGTCCCTGCTTACTTTTTTAAAAATTAGGTTGCAATGTGAAGTGTAGACAAAAACTCAGTGAAGACAAAGGTTTCTGATCAATCATTCCTCGAGTGCTCTGAGGCCTGCCAGTCTAGTCTCACCAATACCGTAGCCACCATGAATTCATTAACTAAGAAGAAATCGTACTTAGGTCCATGTTAGAGTCTTAAGTATGTCCCTTGGTATTGATATGCTGGAATTCTAACCCCAGGACCTCAGGAAGGGACTGGTATTTGGCCTTGAGAAAGACAATGAAGGTCATTTTGTGGGAGGCTGATCCAATGTGGCCATTGTCTTTATAAAAGGAAAAGAGAACACACACGGAAAGACACACGGAAAGACACACACGGAAAGACGAGTTTCTGCAGACAAAGGAAGAAAATCATCAACAAGCGAAGGAGAGACTTCAGAAGAGCTCAAACGACATGCTGTTCTCCAAATTTTATCCCCATGATCTATGAGGGGCTACATTTCCGTGGCTTCAGCCCTAGTCCATGTACTCTGATGCATAACCCCAACAAATTAATCCAGTAAGCTTATCTTGAAGTCATTCAACTTACTGCTCTTTTAAATTTGTTTTGTGTTTTTAGAATCAACTTTCTTGAAGAGTCATTTATATACAGTAAAACATTTTTAAAAGGGTGAGACTCAGTGAATTTTGACACATGCGAATATTAATAGAAATATACCACAAAGTGGAAGACTTTTGTGCTCCTTGTACCCAGTCCTAACTCTTCATTTACAGACAAAACTGTCTGCTTTCTGTCACAGTAGATTGGTTTTGCCTGTTCTAGAATTGCTTCTGAAGAGAATGTAGTATGTGTTCCTTCGTGTCTAGTTTTTATTATTTTGTTTGGCATGTTTTTGAGATTCACCCACGTTACACATATATCAATGGTTTGCTGCTTTTTATTGCTGAGTTGTATGGCTAGCCATAATTTGTTTGTTTATTCACCTGTTGGTGGACATTAAGTTACTTCCAGGTTTGAGCTGTGAATAGAGTGACCAAGGACATCCATGGAAAAGTCCTTGTGTGGATATCTGTTACTTCTCTTGGCTAAACATCTAGGAGTAGAATTACTGTGTTGCATTAAGTGTACTTTTAATTGTTTTTTAAAACAAGGAAAACAGAAGGATAAACATGTTAGCAAGGGAATTACTTTACTATCAACTTTATTTTCTTAAATTGCGAATTTATTGTTTTATTTTCCACTAATGATGAGAGCTTTGGTTGTTTTATATTCATTCCAACCCTTGTGAGTTTTTAAACATTTTAGCCATTCTTATAAGTACAGAATTGTCTTTTATCGTGGATTTAATTTCAGTTTTCCACAGTGACTAATGACGTAGAATAGCTTTTTCATGTACTTACTAAATAGTTGTACATATTCTTTTTTGAAATATCTGGTCTAATATCTGGCCATTTTAATTAAGTGATCAGTCATTGAGTTGTAAGCATTCTTCATATATTCTAAGTGCAAGTCTCCTGTCTGTCACATTTATTGAGATTTCTTGTCTATGGTTTACCTTTTTATTTACTTGATTGTGTTTTTTGATGTCCAGAAGGTTTTAATTTTAATGATATCCATACTTACCTATTTTTCTTTAACAACTTTTGATTTTTACAATTCAAGAAATTCCAAAGTTGCAAACATTTCTTTCTATATTTTCTTCTAAAAGTTTCTAAGTGTTAACATTTTTGTGAAGAAAGTTATCTGATGGGGTCAAAGAAGGCATATGTGGATTTTAAAAAGTATACAGAAAACACTTTAGTCTTCATTTTTCATGTAGGTTTCTAACTAATTTGAGGTCCCTTTTCTGTATGATCTAGGTAAGAAGTAGGGTCCTTTTCACCTGGGTCTCTGGCTAGCACCATTAAGTGTAAAGCCTTCTCTTTTCCTATTGAATTACCTTGGCCCATTACTCAGCAATTTATTGGCCATATTTTTGTGAGTTTATTTATGGACTTTATTGTTGTATGGCTCTGATTGTTTAGCCTGATGTCAATAACATACGTATGGATTGGTTTAGCTTTATAGTAAGACTTAGGTTCAACTTTCTTTGGTTTCAAAATTGTTTTCACTCTCCTTAGTTCTGTGTATTTCCATATAAATTCCTAGAGTCACCTTAGCGACTTTCAAAAAACCTGCTGGAATTTCTATTGAAATTGTAATAAATCTATGAGTAAATTTAGGGAGAACAGACATTTTAATAATAATAGAATGTTCAAATTCAGGAACATGTGTTTTCTCATCCGTTGTTTTAGTCTTTAATCTCAGCAAGGTATCCCAATTTCTACTGTATGTTTTACACATATTTTGGTAAATTTATTCCTAAATATTTCATCTTTGTTGATGTTATTACAAATGATATTTTTGAAATGCTGCTCCCTGATTCTTTGTTGCTAGTGTACAGAATTCCAACTGCAGTTTGTATATTGCCATCGTTTCCTGAAGTCCTGTTACAGCCCTGATTAGTCCCAGCCATTCTGTTACGGTGTTTGAGAGTTTTCTACGCACATGATCGTGCCCTCTGGGAATGAAGACCATTTTGCTCCTTCCTTTTCAACCTATGTGGTCTCGACTTCTCATCATCTTTTGCACATTCTAGATGGTGCTGAACAGAGATGGTGAGAAAGCAGTCCTTGTCTGGTCCTTGGGATATGGGGGAATAAAACTCCCAACCTACTAGACGTTTGGTACGAGTTCATGTTCCCTAAATTGAAGAATGAATTTTAGGAACAATGGCAGTTAAGAGCATAATATATTTATTGGGAGAAAGAAAGCTTCTCATTGAGAGAGAGACAGAAGCGGTCCCGACTGGGTTGCCAAAGACTCTGCCTTTTCCAGGGATTTTTATAGAGCAAATCCACAAGGTGAGGTGGGTCCAAGGTGGGGAAAAAAATGGGAACTTGCAAGGCAGGTGGGCATGAGGTGGACAGAACTATGGTCAACCAATAAGATTAACTGCTCAGATAAAATTGACCAAACCGGGGACAAATGGGAAAGTGAGTCACATAGTAAGTGGGCAGGCTTAAAGAGCAGTGACTCTTCCTGTAGGGGGTTGGGATGGTGACTCCTGGCTTCCTCAAGGTGACCCATACCTATTTAGACTATCAATTCCTGATGTTTATACTTAGGGTGTGGTTGCATTTGTTTCGCCTTTTGTCTTGAGGTCTGGCCCACACCGGGAGATGTCTGTCTCCTCCCAAGTCACGAGACTTCTGGTCTTCTGAGCTGGCTCCCTTGAGGGAGCTAGTTCAGCTGCCTGTAACACTTGCTCTGGAAGTAAAGTGTGTGCTGTTTTGATACTAACTGTGATTTTAGCCTAAGGTTTTTCCTAGAGGGGTCCTAGAGATGTGAAGGAAGTGCCCTCCTATTTCTATTGGTGGATGACAGCCATATGAATAGGTGTTGAATTTTGTCAAATGATTTTTTTTTCCCTTTACATCCGTTGATTAATTTGTTTTAAACAAAGTCAATTGGTTTTGCAAATGGTAAACCACACTTACATTTCCAGCCTACATCCACGTCTATCAGTGCTCCAGGGTAACTAGGTTACTCACTGAGGTACAGCTCCTGGCCCGCTACTTCAGAAGTCTGAGCCCAGCCCCTCGGGATGCTGCACACAGGCCAGCTCAGGCCAGAGGACCAGCTCCTCGTGGCAATGAGTCTCTGCCAATCTCACCTCCCCACTTCCTCCTCCTCGCCTAAAGCTTCTGGTTCTTTTGTAAAATCATGGCTTCTCAGGATTGGAAATATTTTACTGATCATTTAGTATAACCTTCCAGCCAATGCATGAATCCTTGTTAAAATACCTCTGCCAAATAATCATTTATCTTAGTGTTACAGGAAGCTGAGATAGTTAGAATTATTATAGGCAGTCAGACAGGGCCAGGTCCTCCATGGAGCCAATGCAAAAACCCAGATACCTTGCAACTGTAAAGGAGAGAAACACCTCCTGCTGTGGGCCGGACACGAGACAACAGATCAAACAAAAGCACCTACTTCCTAGGATTGATATTCTAAATAAGTCTGT
>RJWT010001910.1:0-14246 GCA_004365215.1 Cuniculus paca | reverse complement strand
TTAGGGAAAGAGTCACTGCTCATTAAACATGCTCGCTGGTTACATGACTCACTTCCCCATTTGTCCCGGACTTAATCAATTTTACCTGAGCAATTAACCTTATTGGTTAACCATAGTTCTGTCCCACCTTATGCCCACCTTAGGAATTCCCATTCTTCCCCACCTTGGACCCGTCTACTCTATAAAAAGTCCCTAAAATGACAGAGTCTTTGGCAACCCGTTCGGGACCCCTTCTGTCTCTCTGACAGAAGCTTTCTTTCTTTCTCCCAATAAATATATTCTGCTCTTAACCTCCGTTGTTCCTAAAATTCATTCTTCGATTTTAGAGAACACGAACTCATACCAGACATAGTGAGTTGGGAGTTTCATTCCCCTGTATCATTAGGATTAAAATTATCTGGGGCAGGAAACCCGGTACACCCTTCTCCAAATACAGACAAGTCCAAGGGGTGAAGGGGGTTAAGAGGATGTCTTATTACAGTGGGGTTTCTGTTTTCCTAAATGCCATTATCTCCTGTTTAATCTGGCTTTTTTACACCGAGTTTTCTACAATATTCCCATGGATGTATTCTCAGGCTTCCATGAGATCTTTTTGGAAATTAGAAAAAATATATTTATTTTTATAGTACTCTTAAAAAAAAAAGAAAAGTAATATGGGCATATTCTGGATGATGTCCATGATCACAGAGCACTTGCAACAGAAAACTACCACGTATTTTCAAAGCCTATGTTTACTGTCTGTTCATATTTGCAGTCCATTAGAGAGACTATCCCTGTTAAGAACAAGGATGTTGGATGCAGAGTACCTGGAGTTAACAATGAACTGATACGAGATTAAGGCAATCACTGTGTTTTTCTGTACTTCTGTTTCCTCATCTGTGAAATCCTCATTCATAGGATGATTATAAGGAGTCAACAAGTTGTATATTAGAATGCTGCCTGCAGCTTAGTGAGTGCTCAGTAAATGCTTAGTGGTGTCATTAAATATTGCAGACTTAATTGTCACTACCTATTAAGTGAGGCGGGCAGGCAAACTTAATATGTACCTTAATCATTACACACCACAAGAAGACTAAACGTACTACAGCACATTTATACGAAGGATTAATAGCACTGGTAATAGATAAAACAGGGAGAAAACGAGGTAATGATATAGCACTAGTACTGTGAGCATGACAACATAGAATGGCCATTGAATCTCTGCAAGAGAATCATTTGTCATATAAATGTAATGTTAATTTAGACTTTACTACTTTTATAGTTTGCTTATATTTAATTTAAATTGGTTTTCTATTTATACATCATAAGGACTAGGAGCATATGGAGTTTATGTTTAGTTTCATGTTGCACATATTTAAATAACACACTACTAAAAATCATTTCTCCATGCTGGAAGTCCATGAGATAATTTTCCCCTGCAAAGCATGGTCCACATATTAGTTATCTGAGATACAGAGTGCGGTGAGGTCGGCTCTCTCCCTGACAAAGCAGGGTCCCTGGGGTCAGTCCTATGAGGTCAAGAAGTTCACGATCTGCCTAAGGTCAGAGAGCGAGACTCCAGCAGAGCTGGATCCCGTGGGCCCGCCTGGACCCCCGCGCGGGTCACAGGTACCTTAGCTTTGCTCCCAAGAGCGCGGGCGCACAGATCTGGGTTGAAGCCCTTCCCGTCATGCAGTGCGCAGAGAGAGGCTGGCTGATCGTGCCTCTGCGACCTGCGTGCGATCCCCAGGTACGATTCAGACAGTACTCCCGGCCTTGTCTGAGGCTGCTTCCGGAAGAGATTCCCATCCGAAGAACTGGGCAGAGTGACTTGCGCACGGCACTGCCCACGGGGACAGCAGCCTCCAGGCTGCCGGAGCCTGAATAGCAAAAAAGGGGAAAGCAGAAGGAACAGCTCTGCCCAACTCCTGGAGGACAAGCAGAACTCGACCCGGCACACTCACCCCTCAGGCCTTCAGATCCAGCCCAGCTCTGCATTAATAGCACCGCGGCGGCCCCAGACTGCACCGCGGCTTGGCGGGGTCTTCTGCTTGCAGATAGCGGATGGTGGGACTTTTTCAGCCTGATAATCACAGGAGCTAACGCTTTTTGATAAACTTTCGTGTGTGTGTGTGTGTGTGTGTGTGTGTGTGTGTGTACATATACAGGAGATGTGTACATATACAGGAGATGGGGAGAATGATGAAGATGTGTTCTGCCCAAGCCAACTCCACACGAGGAATGTGATCATCATGTACTGCAAACATGGCCTAATAAACATTTTTAAAAATTTTAAAAGGGAAGAGAAGCATCCTGTGTTCACGTTTTGTTTCTTTTTTCTAACATGCGGAATCTAAGAAAAAGATTGTATTCGAGTAGAAAGGAGACTTTTGTTAACAAGAGAAAAGGAAAAAGGGAGGAGATGGAGATGTGAAAGAGAAGGTAGCCCAGTGAATATGGTCAGAGTATGTTTTGTGCTTGCATGAAAATAACCACATTGAAATCCAGAATTTTTAAAAATTAATCAATACTAATAAATTTACTAAGTGTTTACTAAAAATATATTAAAGTTTTGTTTGTTTTATGAGACAGGGTCTTTGCTATGTAGTTCAGTCTGGCCTTGAAATCACTATGTAGCTCAGACTGGCCTCTAATTCACTGTGATCCTCCTGCGTCAGCCTCCCAAGTGCTGGAATTGAAAGCATGCACCACTATGCCCAGCTTTAAAAATATTTTATAGAAAGCAGCTTTACTTTTATAAGATCTTGACCTTCATAGAGTTCTTCCTGTTGGTGGTATAGTTGCCAGAAAATGTCCTGGCAACTATCTATCTGTCCCTTCAGACTTATTTGAGCTGTGTGGAGTGGATAAAGTCTCATTTAATAAAAGGCACCCGAGAAAAAATTTTTAAAATCTTCTATTCATCAATAAAATTCTGTTTATAACAAGTTTCTTTCTCTGAAAAACCCTAAGGCAGCTGTCTTCTGGAGCTCCAAGCCAGGGCTGCATTTCTTCCACAAAGGTCTCTCTTTCCTTAGACCAACTGTGTGCATTTGTTTACACAAGTGGGTCCACGAACTCAAATAATTACAGATCCAAACACACCTGGGACTAGACCTTCCCTTCCTGCATGACATGCCCACATTCTGCTCTGGAAGCAGAGGCACCCATGTTTTGTTGCCAGAGAATCCTTCTCCTCAGGTAGAATAAGAGCTGGGGTAAAGAAGAGCTTCTGCATCATTCTCCACTAGAAAGTTACACACTGAAGTGTTTGTCCTCAGACACTCATCTGGTTAGTTACACTCAAAATCCCCTCGGTTTTCAGAAAGCCCCATCTCCAAATCCGATGCTGGCTTTTATGGCCAAGATGCCAGTTCTCTGCTGGTCTGTACAACCTTGGGACACCGGGCTTGTCCAGCTCTGGGGTCTCTCTAGGCTCCCTCTTTTGTGCAGGGTCAGGGGCATTCCCATCACTACCACTGGCTCCACCAGATCATGAGGGTGGGGTGTTGTTTTTCTGCAGTACAGTTCGTATAAATGGGTCTTTTGCAAAAAGGAAGGAGAAGTGGTGGAGGGAGGGGAAAGCAAGGAGAAAGGAAGAGGACAAAAAAGAGAACTGCGCTGTGTTATGTACATGTGCAAACTCCCCACAGTGGATGTGATTATAAGGTCCTATGAATAGATACTGATAAATTATTTTTTTAATTTTAAGTCATTGATTTTTTGGGACAGTTTTTTTGTATTTTCACAGCTTATTTTAGGTTTTGTCACTTACAGTTTTGGAGCTGTCAAATTCAGGAATCATTTGATCAGGTTATCAGTTGGGAAGGGTTTCCCACAGCCAGCCTCTGGCTCCACACCTGTCAGTTCCTGCATCCACTCCATGCCCCTTGTATGGCAGGGGCTGAGTGTCACAGGACAGTGTGATCTCTGGCCTTGTGCCTTAGAGCTGTGCCACCAGGTCAGTCTGCACAGAAGGGGAGAGGGCTGTTCAGGAACCCATCTCTGCCTCAGGAGGGCTGACCATGACCTCTCCAGGAAACACAGTTCTATGAACCAGTGACATCTGGTTCATTGTGTCCTAAGGGCACCCAAAGGTGCCTGGGGCTGTCACATTCTAGGACATGCTGGAGAGGCAAGGACAGGGATGCTAGGATAGGGACAGCATGGTCCTAACTGAATGGAACTGAGTGTAAAATATGGTACATTTTGCAAGACACCTGGTCATGCATGTATACTCCTGCAGTTCTCCCGAGACTTGGACTGGGTGATACAAACACACCCTAAAGCTGAAACCTCATTCAGCACCCCAGTCTGTTTGTGTCCTGCACCAGGGATGTGAATTTCTTCCCCTTCCTGGTCTACTGTTTTTCAGCATTCATAGTAGCTTTAAAGTTGCCAACCATTTAAAATTTTATATTATTTCTTTACTAGATGGCTTTCCATGATTGTTGGGATAGGTCATTAGCATTTAATTTTTATTGAAAGAATGAATCTTTACTGCTCTTTACCCCATGCATATTAATGTCCATGGGAGATGGAACAATGTGAAGGTCTTGTGGTTGTGACTTGCAGTGTGGGGCTTGAATTTGGAATGAAGGTGCATTATTTCTTACTGTGGCCCATCTTCATTTTTAGGGTCCATCTTTTTGGGTTGGTCAATAATTCAGTTCCCACGTGCTCCTGTTTCAGCTACTTAGGAGGACAACTGTCTGTCTCCTTGAGGTACCTGATATCTCTGAAGTAAATTCCAGGTACAAGACACGTCCTGTGGTGGAGGTCTACTGGTCCCAAGCAAGCCCCTTAATCTGTGCAGTAGCGGTCAGCTCTCTGCAGGGTGTGATTACAAATAGACCCAAACATGCTTCTGTTTCTATGGTTTCATACCCTATGTCATTCCCTCAAGGATTTGAATACACATATTTTTATGCTTTTCTCTTACAGATGAAAGAGTATTGAATAAAAAATGAAAATTAAACCCAGAGAAAAATGAAAGTTGATGATGACTGGAGGGGAAAGTTCAGACAGAAGATGCAGGCATGCCCACACGGTGACTGCCTTGTGCAAGATCCTGTCTGTGCTGTTCTGTGAAGAAAGTAGGAGGGAAACTGGGTTGGTACAAGGTGAACAGCTCAGAAGATCAAATCGCTGCTGCTTTTCAGAAGCTCCGCTTTTCCTGGCTCTGAGGTGTAAAAAAATCTCCTCTCCCTGAGGCCCCAGGCAGGGGATCTGTGTGACACGGGTCTGCCACCCTCCAGCAGCTCTGCTCCAAGATCCTTTGAGGAGGGTTTCATTGCAGTGCTTGTTTTCATGTTTAGTTTTTTTTCCTGCATTAGTGCATGTTTGCCATCCACAGTGACCACATTCCTAGTGGGGAGTGGTGCATGCACAGAACACACCTTAATTCTTCTACATCTTCTTCCCTCCTGTCTGCCCTTCCCTCTGTCTCTAGATCCCCTTCCCATTTATAAAAGATCTATCTCCCTATTTCCTATCATTTAGCTTTGATTTTGTATTTTTAAATCATTTATACATTGAGTTTCTCATATAAAGGAAGTCATGCAATATTTCAGCTTATGTGTCTTACTTCATTTAACATCTTCATCTCAAAGTACATCCATTTTCTTACAAATAACTTAAAGTTGTCCTTCGCTATTATGGGGCAGAACTCTCTCATGTGTAGATACCACATTTTCTCTATCCCTTCATCTGTTGACGGACACATAGGTCACTTCTGCGATTTAGCGATCAGGTTGCGCTGCTATCACATGGGTCTACATGGGTCACTGTGATATGATGTCTTTAACTCTTTCAGGAAGATACCTCGAAGGGGAGTAGCTAGGTTGAATGGAATTTCTTGTTTTAATTTTTTGAGGAATTTCATGGTACAACCACTATGGAAATCAGTCATTTGTTGGTTTTTTACACTGACTCCTGCTACTTACCTCTGAATAATATGACTCAGTAGTCAGGAGGGGTGTCTCAGAATGCATTTCATTCACTGTGGAAAGCCTACAGGGTTACCTGGTAGTTGGCAGAAGACTCACAAAATATTTGTTCTAAAATCCATATAAGAGTGAATGGATGGAATGACTGCTTTCTCTAATAAGCTGAAAAGCATTTGAAGATCTGTTCTGTGGCTTGCGCAGTTATGTTTCCTAAAATTTTTTACTACAGTTCATTCATTCATTCAACAAGCATTTCGTCAAGGCCCATTTATGTGCCAGATGTTGACCCCAGCCCTAAAAATACGGTAGTAAGTAAAACATGCTAAGGGGGAAATGAATAAGAAATAAGATAACTATATTTATTTATAACCTGGGCTTTTATATATTTTCTTATTTTAATAGAACATTATAGTGAACACTCCTCACATATAGTAAGCACAGGTTGGAATTTGGAATTGCATGTGAATTTTAAAGGGTGCTCCATTCCCCAGGAAACTCAGAGGCCTCACAATTGTGGGCTCACAAGTCATTGTGACACCTTTCCCGAAGCCTTAGGATGATCGTGTGCCTTGTGACAGCAGCTGGTGGACACTGAAACTTTCATTGGAAGAGCTCCACGGGAGATCTTTGAGCACAGAAGTCTTGCTGAGAAACACTCCCCTCCTCTAACTCAGCAGTGACAGGCAGCAGAGAAAACATTAGAAACAAGCTCCTTGAAGACCCATTTATAGCTCAAAGCCAACCTGCCTCCTGCTGAGGGAACGTTTGGGGCAGGGGGACACCCACTGAGTCAAATGTTCCTGGTCAAAGTGTGGCCACTGACCACCAAGGAATGCTGCTCTCTCTCCCTGCCTGGCAGACAGAGATGGCGTCTGCATTTCTGTTACCTGTGGTGCCAAGCAACCCAAGGGCTCATTGTCCACAGGGCCTGGTGGAACTGAACTGCAGGTGGCCCATTAACCCCCCTTCCAGTTCAGTGTTTAACAAGTGGTCATTGCCACCCAGCAGCAGAAAGGAGCAGCAGCCCTACAGCCTACTTACAGAAAAGTCTCAGTACTTAGGCATCTTCCAGGGCTCCCGGGTTGAAAGTGAAACGAATTTCCTTTTCCTCCCCTGATACATATCTCACCCAACAAGCACACATATGAAATTCCATTCAGGAGACTCAAGTCTTTCTGGGGCCACACGGGAGAGCATGTGCATCACAGCTTCCGTGGAGGACTGATAGGGTTGCAGGAGACCTGCCCCACCTGCGCACATGCACGGGGAGCTGGCATGCGTGTCCAGGAATACTTTCTGGTGGCCCTTCACTTCTCCTCTCTCGTATCTTACCCAGGCATAGACACACAGAGCCTGGGAATAGGGCCAGGGTGGCCTTTCCACTGGACCCTAGAGTCTGCATCTATTGTAAACACTCTGAGGCCTTCACCAGTTTGTGTGTGGCTACTTTTTCTGATCCTCCTTCTTCTTTGTGAAAGGAAATGCTCAGTGACAGTAAAGGCTGCATGCAGCTAGAGAATGAAGAAAGTAAATAGCAAGTGACAGTGTCATTGAGACAAATCTATACAGAAACCTTTCCATCTTTGTCACCTTCCAGGAAGGTTTATATTTGTAATCCCACAAAGTTATTGGAATTCTAGTGAGTTAATTCCAATCTACCACTTCCAGTGCAACCCAAGGCACAAATAAAGACAATAAGACATGTATAGTTGTGGGGAGCCAACAGGTCCTAAGTCCAGCCAAGCTGGTGTTCACTGGAACAAAGGCCATGATCCAGGGCCTAGCTTGGGTTTTATTAATTCTCCATGAGGAGAGTGGCTTGGGGATGAGTGACAGTGAGAGTGGCTGGAAATACATGACTGCTGTGACTACTGTGAGCTGGGATAGATAGGAGGTCTGAGATCACCTCTGTGATATGCAGAGGGCAAGAAATGCAGAGGGAGCAATCTGCATAACACAGCTGAGGTAGTATCTAATAATCTGGGGTCAGTGCTTCAGTTCTGATGTACAATCCATTTTGCCCTGGGAAGTCACAGCTTCTTTTCTTGAGGCTCTCCATCCTCCAACCACGTATTTGGGGAGTCACTGGGCGGGGTAACACTGATCTGTCACTTTGTTTGAGAGATTACACATCATTTCCTCAGCCAGTCCAATTTACATTGCTTAAAGCCAATTGAATGGACAAAGAAATAGCTTGGCCAGCTATGTACATATCAATACATGGAGATAGGGCCAGGTTTATCCAAAATGGAGATAGTTGCTCTTCTTTTCAAGGAGAGTCAAACAGAGTCATGTGGGTGGTTTGCCACAAAATCCGCAGAGGAGGAGAGGATGGTGTGTGCAACTCAGGTGGCCAATCATGCTGCAGGAACCTCAGATGGACATCCCAGAACCTTCCAGCCAGAAGGGATCTCACAGAGGGCTGAGCTCCATCCCCATGAACTAGAAACTGGGAAAGAGAAGAAAAGCAGAGATTGGAGGTTACTGTAGTGATCCCTGCTGTTCATCGGGCTCTCACTCTGCCTGCAAGGTACTAACCTGTAATATTTGTATCTGCTGTTCTCTATGGAAACCCCATGAGATAGTTTTCATTTTCTTATTTTGATAAACAGTTTTAGCTTTACAGAAAAACTAAGGAGATAGTACAGAGAGTTTTCACGTACTTAGTACCCAGGTTCCCTTATTATTAACATACGAAACTGGTATGGTGTATTTGTTCTAATATGTAAATGGTACTGAGATACTATCATTAACTAAAGCCCACATAGTATTCCATTCTCCTTAGCCTTCCCCCAATGTCCTATCTCCATCCCAGAGCCCATCCAGGATATCACATTGCTTTAAGTTATCTTGTCTTCCTAAGCTCCTCTTACCTGCAACAATTTCTCATATTTGAATTTTTGATGACTTTGACAGCTTCAAGGATTTCTGACCATACGGTGCCCCTGAATTGGAATTTGCCTGATCATTTTTCTTATGATGAGTCCAGGCTTATAGTTTTTGAAAGATGAAGTAGGTATTTTGAATTTCATTTGCAAAGAAAAAAAAGAAAAGCCCAGTGAAATAAGAGGAATTGCATTAAGTCTTATCACCAGAAAGTGATGGATGGAGTCAGGCTTGAACTCTGGTCTTTCTAGAGATTGAGTTCTTAGTCATCACATTGCTCTCCTGTAACTCAGTAAGTTGGAAGCCCAAGTAGGACTTAAATCTGAATCCCTAAGTGGTATTTTTCATGGAGTTGCATGGATGAATAGATGGATAAATGAATGGATGGATGGATGGATGGATGGATGGATGGATGGATGGATACATGGACGGACGGATGGATGGATGGATGGATGGATTGATGAAACAATATGTAGGTAGGTAGAGGGAAAATAGATGGACAGATAGATTCACTTCTATTGCTTTTTGATGTCATAACTAAGAGTTTCAACATAAATATCACACACCATAACATGTATGAAGTAAAAGTGTTTTGTAATCCCTGTGCAATAATTGCTACTATTACACATACAGCTCCCTAGATTTTTGATATTTATAACACATGTAATTTTTGTTAGCATAATAATTATGTCAAGATAATTTTTAAACAGAAGTATACTATACATATTTATCTGCAACTTCTTTCTTTTTTAAACACTTAAAAACTTTTTATTGTGAACATTCTCAAGCACACATCATAATGAAAAGAATAATTTGACAAACACATACCACCTATATTTAACAGTTGTTAACATTTTTATTTTATTTTTTATTTTATGAAAAAAAATAAAATTTTATAATAAAATAATATAATAATGATAGTTAATACATTTTGTATTGTTTTCTTCAAAATATTTACTCAGAGTATAAGATATGGACATAAAAATTCTCCAAATGATTTTAGAACAAACCTTTCTTTCCAATGAACTAACAGAAACTAACAGTAGAAATAGCTTGTATTTTTTCTTTTCCCTTCTTTCCTTTTCCTCTTCCCCCACACTAGTGCCTCTTTTCTTTTGAACAATTTCTTCCCATTTCACAATATCTACTGTATATTCTGGTCCCCTTTTTTTCTTAACATTGTGTCACATAACTGTGTGAATCTATTTTAGTTTGATCTCAAACCTCCTACAGTTCTTCACAAGTACGCATCAAGTCTCCCAACTTATGACTGGGGACCATCATGGTCTAACTAGGCAGTATCCCCCAGGGACTCATGTCTTGAGGGGTTGGTTTGCAACACCCCCACATTCAGGGGTGACCAGATCTGAGGCTGCTAATCTCAAGGATGGATTACTCCATGGCTGAGTGGGCTACGAGGAGGTCGGAAGGGAGGGAGGCAGGAGGAAGGAAGTCTCTGAGGACATGCCTTTGAAGGGTTATCTTGTCCCTGCCCCTTTCTCTTGCTCTGGTTTCTCATTCTCTCTGCTCTCTGGCTACCATGTACTGAGTAGCTTTCCTTTGTCACACCCATCAGTCATGATGTTTCTGCCTTGCTACAAACCTAAAGCAATGGTACTAACTCACCATGGGCTGAAACCTCTGAAACTTTGAGCTAAAAATATCTTTTCTCCTTGAGAGTGACTTTCCTAGATATTTTGTCACAGTGATGAAAACTTGACCAATATAGTGCTCTTTCCATTAATGAGGGTGAGAGTTAACTCAAAAAACATGAGCATATTTTGAGGAGTCTACGGAAACACATATTCTTAGACCCAAAGTCTAGAGATTATTATTCAGAAGGTTTCATGGAATTTTAGACTTTTAAATAAGCACAACTTCTGGGAGATTATGGATGCAAATGATTCTTGAGACAATAAATAAATAAATAAAGCCTGTGAGTCAGCACTTGTTATGGTTGACACATTGTGTCAACTTGCACAATTTAAAAGTTTAGCTGACTCAGCAGGGAGCCAGGGTTCTTACTTTGTAAATATCTTCATCCTGTGCAAAGGAGGGCAAGGAGATTTTGTGTGTTACACCCACTCTGAAGGTGGGGGGGGGGCTGAATACAATACAAGGGAGGAGAAGAGGCTTGTTTCGCCTCTTTTGCGTCTTCTGTCGTCTTGAAGTGTTGCCCCAGTGCCACGCCACCCTGCCTTGGAGCCAGCTGATTATGGACTAAAATCTCCAGAAACTGTGAGCTAAATAAACCTTTCCTTGCTTCACTCTGGTGTCAGGTGTTTGTCTCAGCAAGGAAGAAAAAGTAACTAAGACAGCACTGTAGGCTGGTAACTATGGGCCAGGAGGAGAAACAGGAAGTCAATTTGCCCTTCCCGTGAGCCAGTGGTAACTGTGGGCTGGGAGACAAGAAGAGCTGAGCTCCTCCCCTCCCACCCCTTTTAGCAACCAGAGCTGATTCAGAGGATCACAGACTGAGTTGATAGCAACTGAGGTACAAAAACAACTTAATGTTTGTGTTGTTTGATTGGATTTACAGGCCTAAAGCTGGTAGTCTGAGCATCTATTTAGATAATAACAATATGCAAAATAGCAACTATCGGAGATTTTCTTCTGTCTTGCTTTTGAAACCCAATATTACTCTCACTGTTTTGTTTTGCTCCATTATATTGTTTTGTTTAATTCAATGTTTTGTTTTGAATATTTTTATTTTGTTTTGTTTTGTTTGATTTTATTATGTCTCATAGTATGGGCAGCAATTCCGAAGATAACAAGAGGCATTATGGTAGCAATTGTTGATTTCCTCTTATCCTGTTTTGAAGTCCTGTATCACTTTCACCATTTTGTTTTGATTGACTTTATACTGTTTTATTTTCTTTGGTTTTATTCTCTTTAAAAAAAAAAAGCATAGTCTTCCTTCTTTATCTTGATATTAGTTCTTCCTTAGTCCAGATAGAAGTAACCCATTTTTAGCTAGAAATTCTGTCTTCATCACTCTCTTATTTCTAGGACAAATTATCTAACACCAACAAGTTAAAGGAGGGAGGGGTTCTCTTGGTTGACAGTTACAGTCCCTGGTCGACTGCTCCAAGGCAGAAACAGCATGGTAGAAGGGCTTAGTGGAGGAGAGCTGCTCACATCATGATAGTCAGGAAGCAGAGATGGGGGAGCAACTGGGGAGGATGATGTAACTTCCAGGTCACAACTCCAATGCCCCACCTCTTATGACCAGACCCAGCTATAGCATCCCTGTGTTCCAATCACCTTCCCAAAGACCCGTAGCTGAACACATTAGGCTTTGGGTAGACACTCCAGTGCCAAACCATAACATTCCACCTCAAATTTCAACTGATTGGGTTGCAATTAGTCCTAAAGAACTCAAAAATATTAGAGCTAGCCCCAAACAAGAGACTCTAGCAAAAAAATGGGCAACTGAAATGAAGACACTTCCCAGAAGAAGCAGCACAAATGGCCAAAAAATACATGAGAAATGTTAGACATCTCTGACTATTAGAGAAATGAACATTAAAACAACACTGAGATCCAATCCTACTCCAGAAAGAATGGCCATCATCAAAAAATCAACCAATAACAAGTGCTGGCGGGGTTGTGGGGAAAAAAGAAGCCCTTTTACATTGTTGGTTAGAGTATAAACTAGTACAACCACTGTGCAAATCAGTATGGAGATTTCTCAAAAACTAAAACTAGAAATGCCATTCAGCTCAGCTCTTCTCCTTCTGGGTATCCTCCTTAAAGAATTAAAGACATCATACTAGGCAGATACATAGATATCCATGTTTATTGCAGCACACCTTATAAAAGCTAAATCTTGGAAGCAGCCTATATGTCCATCAACAGATGAATGGGAAAAGGGAATGTGTTATTTATGCACAATGGAGCATTACTCTGCCATAAAGATGGATAAACTTGAGTCATTTTTAGGAAAATGGATACGTCTTGAGGTCATAATATCAAGTGAAATAAACCAGATAGACAAGCTTAAATATTCCATAGTTCCTCTTATATGAGTAACCCAAAATATAAATAAAGAGCAAGATAAAACACAGATGACAGGATAAGGGAACAAGAGTATTTGCAAAAGGGAAGAGGATCAAGAGATGGAGGGGGAGGGGATGATAACAAGGAGTGAGATGTGTGCTGTGCATGGACCAGCTCCACACAGGAAGGTTAGTGTGATGGTCTGCAAACACAGACTAATGAAAAATAAAAAGTTAATGAAAAATACTAACACTAAAAGCCTTTGTGGGCTCCCTTACGTAGCACTGAGTATTTTAAATGACCTCGGCTGTTCTCAGCAGCTTCTTCCCCTAGGAACTTGACCTCGGTCCAGGACAAGGCTACTACAGCACAGAGGTGGCTTGCTCAGAGTGACAGTGACCACACTCGGAGGCACACTGCCCAATACACACTTGTTATTTGCACAGCACTCTGCCCTCACTCGTATACACATGCACACACACACACATATGATCACTAATTACAACCATCATATGACAGAAATGGCTGGAGATCGTCCTGATTTTACCCCTGGGGAAATCAAGGCACAGGGAGGTGGTGTGGCTTCCCCTGACCCCCAGGTCACACTGTGCTGGGACCAGGGAGGCTGATGTCACCAGATACTGCCAGCACCAGGCTAACAGGCACACGGGAAGCATCACATTCACTCCAGCTCACTGGCATCCCATGTGTCTGCACTGCGGCCTTGGGAGTGGGCAGCGAGAGGCCAAGTTAAACTGGGACTCAGGGAAGCCATGCTGAGCACAGGCCCCATGTGTGTACAGAGCAGAGCTGGGCTGTGGCAGCCAGGAGGGGAAGAGGGGGTCATCAGGCAGCCCCCATGCACAAGGTGGGCTCTGCTTCTTCTGTGCGTGAATTTCATCGCAATGCATGCCCTGGAGTGGCCTAAGGAATGGACACAGCTCTGACAACCATAGCTGCATTTTGCTCATCTATTGATGGAGGGAAAATAGTTCACCCCAAAACTTAGTGGCTTAAAATGGGAACTGTGTTGTTATATCTTGTTTCTGGGTGTCCACTGGGTTCAGCAGGCTGGTTCATCTGTCTTACTTGGGGTCAGTCAGGCAGCTGATGTGGAATGGCAGCTGAGGCTGAAGTCACCTGGACCATCCAGGAAAACTCATTCCCCTTGTCTGACACTGGGCAGGGAGACTGAGCTGCCAGACTGAACTTTGCCTTTTAATCTTCTAGCTATCTTTTTGTGTCCTCTCCCCACAGAGCCACAGGGCCTCCTCTGTTCCATGGGGAGTGATCTCTTCACAGGGTGACTGGGCTTTTGTATGACTGCACCAGGTCCCAAAAGTAGAAGCTCTCAGTCCTTGAACTGTAAACCCAGAACCAGGACACTCATTTCACCTGGATTCTATTGAAAGTAGACTGTGAAACCTATAAGGA
>RJWT010001909.1:0-44263 GCA_004365215.1 Cuniculus paca | reverse complement strand
AGAAGGTACTCTTTTTTGTTCTTTTTTTTTTTAAAGGGAAGCCATAAAGGAAATAATATATAATTGAAAGAAATAGAATGACCCTCTTGGTCTATTTTTGTTTTTCTTTTACACTTTCAACCACAGTTTTGACTACACAGAATTAACTGACTATGCTCCACACATTCTCAGAGTTGTGTGTTATCCCACAAGCTTCATGCATGTAGTGTATTAGATAAACTACTATTCAACATAGCTCTCAAAGTCTGTTTTGGCTGACATAAGCATAGTTAAGAATCTCTGGCATGTTGAGCCCCAGATGTGCTGACAGGTATCTTTAGAAAGAGAGAGAGTTGGACACAGAGACACAGATACATGGGGTGCCACTGTGCAAGGGCACAGAGAGGGATTCTGGAGAGGTGCTGCTCCCACAACTCTAGAAATGCCCAGGGTTGCCAGCTCAAGCGACGCACAGAGCAAAGTCCTTCCTGGAGCCATTGGAGGAAACACCTTTCTACTGCTAGTTTGATGTCACACTTCAACCTTGAAAATGACATAAATAAATAAAAGTAAAAAGTCATTAATAAGCCAGGCATGGTGGTGCATGCTGGTAAATACAATACCATGGGCTGAGGCAGGAGGATCACAAATTCAAGACCTGTCTGGGCAATTTAGCAATACCCTATTTCAAAAAAAAAAAAAAATAAATAAATAAAAATAAAGTTAAAATGGCTGAGGTTGTAACTCAAGGTGTGAAGGTCCTGGGTTCACTTCCCAGTAACATAAAAAAGTGATTTATAACATTTATGTAAATTGAAGCAGAAGAACTAGAATGAGTAAATCAATCCAAGAATATCAGATGATCCCATTTCACCTCTGTTTCTAGGGAAATGGCTAAAATCCATAGAGCTACAAACAAGATGGGACACGTAAACAAGATCCAAAATCTACAATAGTTATTGTGAAAGGAAAAGAAACTAGTCAAAAGGAAAATATAGCTGAGATGGAGGAAAGAATGAAGGAAAAAGAAAAAAAAAATCTATACATATATGGAAGATAGCTAAGATAATTATATTACTAATTTCTTTTAGTTCATTGTAAAGAACAGTTTGTGCTTTCATTGTTTGATCATTTTTTCATGCCTATATCTTGTAACGTGAGCAACTACTTTGAAGATAACAATACGCAATGTTAACCATTGTTAACTTCCTATTATCCTGTTTCGAATTTCTGTATCAGTTTCCTTTTTTTCCTCTTTTAAATTAAAAAAAAAAAAAGCCAGGGATTTAGCTAACCTGCTTAAAGCACTTGCCTGGTAAGCATAAGGTCGTGAGTTCAACCCCTGGTACCAAAATAAATAAATAAATATAAATAGAAAATAAATAAAATCAATAAATTTTTTTTAAAAGATGGGACAAGAGGCCCTGTGAGAGCCAGCATTAACATCATCAGAGACCCTTCTCCACTCCTCATGAAAATACACTAAACTTTCCCCAGTGAAGTCACCTTGGAAGTAATTCAAAGTAAAGAATTAAAAACAGACTAACTTCTCAAAGCAAAAAGAAACCCTGGAAAACAATTGCCTCATTCCTTGATCTTAAACAAGAAAACTAAGATCAAAAGAGACCAACCAGCTTTCCCAGTGACACAGAGAGGCAGTGGTTGGATGATGAGTTGAACCCAGAGCTTCAGACCTTTCTGAACCTGACTACTACCCCCTCCAGTTACCACACAGATCGCCTGACTGTGGGCCGACACAAACAAAGCTTCCTCGCCTTTCCTCGTGTTGTGAGAAATAATTCATTATGTGTTCTTGGGTTTTACTTTTGGCAAAACCTATTTCAAAATCTTGCAGTTACAGTTTGATATGTTAAAAAGTACTTATAAATAAACAATGCATTCAGCATAATAACACTGCTTTCCTTAAGAGAATTGTAGTGTTGTGACAGATGTTAGATTGACAGATTGCAGACTTGCTTTTGAATCTCTAACAGCATATTTATGTCACAAAATATATATGAAATAATTGTATTTATGCTCACCGTCCTGGAACAATTGTTTAATATGTCAATGAATTGAAAGTAGCTTCGAAGACAAATATCAAAGATAGTTACAACTTATGTCTATTACAACAGAGGTGTGTTAAACACGAACAATACAAACACATATACATAAAAATGACAGAAGCGAAACTGGCTTGAGAAAAAGAAATATTTGCCTGGAAACTTACCACAGATTTGAAGATGTATTCAAAGGCCAAGCACTGAGCTCATTTGATGCCAAGAAGAAAAATAATAGCTAAGTGAATACAATTAATCGCTGTATTTACATAACTATCATTTTCCTATGTAAAGAGCTACCCTGGTGAGTGCTATAACACTTGTCAATTAGTTCTAATTAGTGTTTCTGCCTCTAAATGCTTGACTCTACTTCCAATTACAATTGTTTGCAGATTTTAACAACTACTGTACCAGATATGCTGGCATGAGGCCTGATACATTTTAAGCCTAAACTATCCAACCACAGCAACAGTATTCAGGTAGGCAGTACTATGCTGTTTTCTGAGTAGATGTGGCAGTTTCTTGAACTAGAAGTGGGCATTTGTAGCTGATCCAATTATTGTTATTATCAGGAAGATAAATTGAAATTCTCCCTCAGATTGACCCTAGAAAAAACTAAAACCTCCATTGCAATGACTTCTCAACAATTTGGCCTTTGACTTGCACATTCTTTAGAATATCCACAAACAACTCTGAGAATAAAAGTTTAAAGAGACAACTATACCAATAAAAAGGCATAAGAAAACAGTTCCGTAATAATGAGCAATACAGAGCCGGGCGTGGTGGCTCACGCCTTTAATCTCAGCACTCGGGAGGCTGAGACAGGCGGATCGTTGTGAGTTCGAGACCAGCCTGGGCTACAAAGTGAGCTCAAGGCCAGCCTGAATGGCGTAGTGAGACCCTGTCTCAAAAACAGGGCTGGGGATCTAGCTCAGCAGTCTAAGCGCCTGCCCGGCAAGTGCAAGGTCGTGAGTTCAATCCCCGGTGCCACAAAAAAAAAAAAAATAAGCAATACACTTTCTTATATGAGTACATTGTCAGTCATTGGTGATTACAGAGGTGACCACAGGTCTCTCTATGTTTTTCTATATTTTTGTTACCAACAGAATTTAAAGTGACACAGACACAAATTTTAATTTGTTTTAAATACTTAAGTAACTTCTATGATGAGATGAAAAAAAAGCTCAAAGTATTGAGAAACTCAGGTTTCTTTCCAACTTGTTTTGTTGCTTTTTCAGAAATGTACCTGTGCCTGTAGATTCTGCTGTTTTAGTCTTGAGAAGCTCAAGGAAAAATGTGGGAAATGCAGGAGAGTGAATAATATCCCGTTTATTTTCTCAAGGATCTTGGAAAAGATCATCAGCCCTGCAGTTGGTCCCAGGCCTTCTTGGTGGTTCTGGGTACTCTTGGTGTAGGTTCATGACTCACTACAAGGCCTCAGCATACTTCTGCCAGAGAGGCCCTAAAAGCCAGTCCTGCTGGTAATTCCAAATGAGAGACAACTATTGCTTAATAAGGAAAGGAACATAAAACCTATCAAGTATATCAATTTTTGTGGGAATCAAACTAAAACGTACTCACTGATACCTTTTTGTATGACAACCAGAAGCCATGTTTGATAATTCGCATTAATTGTTAGAAAACAACAACAAAAAATCTGTAGAAAGATAAGAGAATTCACGTTTTTCTTCAACATCTTCTTATGACTATAGAATTATTCCTAAATTCTAATAAGAAAGGAAATCCGGAGATCTAGCTTTTAAAAACATTATAAGAATTTGATCTCAAGTAAGAGATGACTCATGAGAAAATAACATAAAGTTACGTTTTTTGTAGAAAGGTATTTTCTATCTCTAATTTCCGCTTACTGCAGTTTCACACCTATATTTGAAATGAGAAATTGAGTGGAGAGGAACAATTTTAATGTTTTAAAGTCAAAGTGTAATGCCAAGTTTGCATTGATGAGCAAACTAAACTAAATCAATAAAGGACCAAGGTCTCAAAAAATGAATTCTGTGGAAAAGTTGATTGATTTGTTATATCAAAATGAACCTGAATTTCGTTATGTACACTGTTCTCACCACTTTTTAAAATATATGCATCTAAAAAAGTTCCTTCAATATTTTACCATCTTCAATATCATTCTTCTGTGAAATAATTATTATTATAACCTAGAGGTCAGAGAACCATTGGTGAAAATATTGATTTCATTCTTATATGGAACTCAGAAAGTCTAGCAATCAGTTTCAAGAAGCAACTGGTAAAATTAAGTGATGATGAAACTACATGGGAAGCAGTTTTGTTGTTTTAAAGTTGTAGCAAATTTAACTATCTTTTATCTGTACAAAAGATATGTGGTCACATATGAGAACTTTGAAAGAGTAATCTTGCTTTTCTTGATAAATAATTATACTAAATTATGCTTTAGGTTATAAATTACTGTAATAAAATTATTAAATTGGTATAGTAATTTGGTGTGCCCTTTTTGGAGGAAAATTTGCAAGTTCTATTAAATATTTTTAATAAGTATAATTTATCAAATGCTCACCACACTATTCAGAGCATGTACAGTCACTCATACACCATATAAGTTAGATACTAATTTTTTTTATTGAATGAGAAGGCTATTCAATTGAAAAGCTTTTTTTTTTTGTTTCTACTGGGGATCAAACTCATAACCTCACGCTTGCCAGGCAGGTGCTTGTGCTGCTGAGCTAAATCCCAGGGTCCCGAAAAGCATCTTTTAAGTTATATTTCTCTAAAAGAAAGTGAAAGAAAGCATTGGGAGTTATATTATATACCACATTTTCTTGTCCTTTGTTATTGTACTTTTACTTGCTCAAAAAAGTCTTTCACATTTAAATGTGGTTTGAATCAAATATTGCTCTTGTGCATACCCAAAATCAAACAGTAGACTTCATCAAACATCAAATCTGCCCGTGCCTTGATTCCAAACTTCCCAGCTTCTGGACCTGTGAAAAAATGAACTGTTCTTTATAAGTCATCTAGTCAATGGGAGTTGACTGTCAAAACCTGAATGAAATAAGATTTTTCACTCTAGAGTTCTTCTTAAACAGCCTTTACCCATAATTAACATTTGTGGTGTTTTCCCCAGTATTATTCAATTCTCCATGAAACTGATTGGTAGTGCAAAACAATAACTTTTCTCCTTCCTTTAGTTTTCTTCTTCATCTTCTGCGCGCATGCTTCTGTGTGTGTGTGTGTTACCTGGGCTTGAACCCAATACCTTCACTCCGAGCTGTATCTCCTTCCCTTTCCTGATTTTTTACTGTGAGATAGGATGTGTCATTAAGTCACTAAATCAACCAGGTTGGGTTCAAACTTATGTTCCAACTACTTCAGCCTCCAAGTGCTGAATTACAGGCATGCACCACTACACCCAACTACAATATTTCTTTGTAGTATCCTCTACTGTTAATCATCTCTATGATGTTCTCCCAGGTTTTTGACACCCATTTGACAAATTTTGTTTCTGAACATTTTGTTGTTGTTTAAATGAAGGCATCAATATGAGGATTTTAGGCAATAAGAAGGATCCATATTCCTCGTTGAAGGTTTACAGGTACTTAATCATAGAATCAGTAATAACAGTTAACTGCACATACATGTCAGCAGGGGCATCTATATCGCATCATTGTCAGGCTAAGAATATGTGCAAATGGCATCACTAGGAAGATGGATTATAATTTCATAAATGTTAAAATAGGAAAATATAGTAGCTCTTCCTTATTCAGGGTTTCACTTCCTATGATTTCAGAAACCTGTAGCCCATGATGATCTTCTATATTACATGGAAAATTCTGGAAATTAACCATGCCATGTCTTTTCAATTGTGTGTCAATCTGAGTAGCATGGCGAAGTCTGTCCTTCTTCATCTGGCCCTGGCGTGAATCAACCGTTTGTCCTGTAAATTCCTGGCATGCACACTCTTCAGTCATTAGTCCCTTAGTAGGCATCTCAGTGATCAGATCAACCTGCACAGTTCCAAAGTGCTCATGTTCAGGTAACACTTATTTCGCTCAGTGAAAGTTCCCAACTGCCAGCCATTCAGATATGCCAAAATGAAGCCAGTAGAGCTGCCTCTAAGTGAAATGGTGAAAGTTCTTTCCATACTGAGGAAAAATACTATGTCCAGAAAATGCTAGCATGTATGGTAAGAACAAATCTTTTACCTGTGAACTTCTGGAGAAAAAAAAAATACACATGCTGGCTTTGCTGCCACCTTGAACTCCAAAACTGATGGCCACAGTGCATGGCAAGTGCTTAGTTTAGATGAGAAAAAAATAAATTTGTGAACATAGGTACATGAAAAACCATAGTGCACACAGGCTCTGGTGCTATTTATGGTTTTAGGCATCTACTGGGAGCCTGACAATGAACGCTTTGCACATGAAGAGAAACTACTCTGTGCTAAACATAGAGGCAGAAATACATGGCGTGGTCACACAGTATGGGCAATGTTTAAATTTTTAAAAAACTTATTACAGTAAAAGACACTGACTTTAATTCCCTTCAAAATATTCCTCCTTGCTTTGAACACACTTACACTTCCTCCTTTCTGAAGCAAGTCTTGAAGTGTCTTTTGCGTCTTCATTTGCCGTGCTGTGGCTAACTGGATGTCCTGAGTTGATTCAAAATGTTTACCTTTCGTGGTCATTTTGATGAGAAGAGGGGGCAGTGCTACACAGTAATGTTTCACTTGATAGAAGTTGCTGCAAACTTTTGCTCAATGAGGTGTCCTAAAATACAGAGAGCATTTAAATTTTAAAAATTTGTTATAATAAAAGATACATTGCATTCATCTCTCTCAGAATACTCAAAACATCTTCTTGTTTTGAACATATTTGTTCCATTGCTCTTGACAGTATGTCTTTTAACGTAATAAGATTTTTTTGTTTGTTTTTTTAGTTTAAGCATTCGCTGCATCTTTCAATAGACGCTGTGTACAAAAGAGGTTGTCAGTATTGATCTTCTACTTAGTAGCTATGTGACATTAAATGGGCTATTCTAGCTTTTTGTTTTTTATTCAGCAATAAAATAAGTGAAATAATTATAACCTTATACTGCATTGTTAATTTTGAGATTTTTTTTTTCTCTTTTTGAGACAGGGTCTTGTTATGCAGTTGAGGCTGAACTTGAGCTCACTTTGTAGCCCAGGCTGATCTCAAACTTGCAATGATCCTCCTGCCTCAGCCTCCCAAGTGATGGGATTACAGGCATGCAGTACCACACCTGGCTTTAACTTTGAGATTTTAAAATGGTAATAAAGTACCACGTCTGAGTATTTGTTGACTAGAAATATCCATAAATACATAATATTTATATGAATTTTAAAGATATATATACACATGACCACTGCTCCTAATGTAGGAAAATTACAACATCTCAACTTTTCCTCAACAGATTAGTTATAAAATAAGGGTACATGAAAGCAGTAGTAATTATATATAAACATTAAATTAATGAACTATTCTACATATGTTGATGTGGAACAGTAACTAAGCTTTATTAAGTGAGAAATCAAGTTTTTAAAATGAGATGATCCTTTAAAAATAAATATATAAACAAATGAATAATCATATGTGTACACATGATTATATTCATACAAGTTTACATGTATTTAAGTATTGTTTTTAAAAGTCTAATGAAAGATTCTCACCCAGGGCCAGGGATTTAGCTCAGCAGCACAAGCACCTGCCTGGCAAATGCCTGGCAAGTGCAAGGTCATGAGTTCGATCCCCGGTACCGAAAAAAAAAAATTCTCACCCAAATTTTAACAGCAGTGCAATAAAATGATCTATTTTGCACATTTCTCTATTTCTTGAATTTTTATATTGCAGTATAAATTATTGGACATTATTTAATTTGCAATTAGGTATGTTGTATAAGATCAAATGATACTCACCAACAAGATGTTAGGAAAATAAAGGAAATTCAAGTGGATCTCAGCAGTAACGTCTCTGAACATTACCTCAAATTGCTTTGATGAAAACTTCTGTTTCTGTCAGTCCATATTAATGACAAGCATGCAAGCATATTCCTTCAATGTTTTTTCGGTATTCTTACCTGCCCGCTGTATTCTTTCCCCCATTTCTTATTTGAATATGGAGTTTCTATTCCCACCACCCTGGCTGTAGCTGCTGCCTTTTTTTCCTCCCAGCTGCACTCCTACTGAAGAATGTGGTCTCCACCTGGGTTCAAAACCGAACTGTGAATTCACACTGCTGCTTCTAAACACTCACACAAGTGATTTTGAGAAACTGCTCCTTCTCCCTAGAATCCTGCTCTTCCTGTGTCCCATCGAGTGACATGCCAAGCTATGACAGTGTTTGATATATGGACTCTGTGTTTACAAACAGTGGACCCTGTCGTTAAAAATACAGGGCGAAATTGTGTAAGATTTTTCTGCCACTTTACATCCAGGTAAGTAAATTTTTCTGCATAGAAAAAAATACAAGAAATAAATGCCAACAAATGAATGAAGAAAAAGACAAGGTAGTACATGAGCCTTCGAATACTTTTAGATTAATTCATGACATGTTTTGCATACAATGACCGAGAAGAACATAAAAAACAAGAAATTCGCAAGGACCTGTAACCAGGAGCAGTTCCCATTTGCACTACATTAAAGCATCTCAGTTACTAACTAATGAAAAGGATTTTCCCCCTCAGAAAACTGCTTATTCCTTACATTTTATTCTCCTAAACACAGAATAGCTAGTGTGTGTGTGTGTGTGTGTGTGCGTGTGTGATTGTGTACTATTAAGGATTAACCCAGAGCCTTTGTCCTCTGCTACAGCTTCAGATTTTTTAAATCTTTTTATTTTGAAACACTAAGTTGCTAAATTGCCCCAACTAGACTAGAACTTGAGATCCTCCTGCCTTAGCCACCCAAAGTGTTGGGATTACAAGCATGTGCCGCTGTGCTCAGCAAGGCAAAGTTCTTAACAGAAACATTTTAACAAGATTATTGTCATCTAAGGTATAAACTGGTACATGCCTTTGGAGAGGTAACCAAGAAAACCACTCCTACATAGACTGCTCAGTGAACATCATAGTTGTATTCCTAAAATCTAGGAATATTAAAGATTCTATGTGGACTTAGAGTTTGCTGAATGACTTACAGGGATGCTAATAAACTCACTACTGTAAGGATTTGTAGCAACTGTGAATTTCCACAGTGTAAATACAAACCACATGGATAATTTTAAACTACCAAAGTTTCAACAACCAGCTCCCAAGATTCCTCAGTCATTAAATATTGGCTATCTCTAGCACATCATAATATTCTATCTACAAATCAGAGCCTCAAAGTAGAAATTATTATTCGCTTTCACAGATATTTAAACTGAGACAGAAATTGTTGCTTATTCCAAGGTCACAGTATTATTTGACGGAGGGAGTTACTTTTCTTTGTTTATACTTTTTTATATACATTATAATTGTAATCTTTTTCAAGGGAAATTAGAAACCAAAGAAGAAACTAAATCAGAAAGAAAAAACCTTCAAAGCCAAAACTTCTCTCTGGAGTACTATTTCACTAGAAAACTTGCTGTGGTAATAGGTTCCAATGGGGTGTATAACTTAGCAGTAAAAAAATATATACTCTGTCCTGATAACAAAACTAACAAAGCTTTCGTGTTTGACGTGTGCTTTTAAAAAGTTTGTAAGAGAAACTTTAACAACTATAAAATAAGTTTTACTCAAAGGTCTAAAGGTAGTAGTTCAGAATGTGGTGATAAGTGGTTGGGATAAGTAAGTAACATTGCCTCTAATTATTATTCATCTTTCAGTAACAAATATGCAGCCATCTTATACATGTTTTTATAAAAGAATAAAAAGAAAAGCTCATAGGCAACATAGTAAAACACAGAGAAATAGGGATTTAGTAAGAACTGCGTGGGTCATTCCATACGAATTATAAGCTTTATCCTTTTAGCGAATTCACTGAAATAAAACCAGTTCAGAAAGACTGCGCTGTAATGAAGAGAGTAGTACTGAGCAAGTTACTTGGCACCAAAACCTGAGATTAGATCCCAGTATTTTTACTTATGACTTGTTTGTACATCAATCCATGGTTTAGTGCTTTTCTGAGCAAAAAGAAAAAGGAATTCCTTTTGCAATTTGAATGGTAGGATGACATTAACAGATTTTGGAGCAGTTTGATTGTGCCAGGCAATGTGTTAGTGATTCACACGTGCTATTTCATGTAATCCTCTTAACTCAATGAGGATTAAGTGAGTTGCTATCTCATTTTACTGATGAGAATCTGCTCTACTCAGAACACAGCTATTAAGTGCAGAAGAAGACCTCAGAGCAAGGTTTCCATTCTATAAACCTTATCTACACTCTACAATTTATATATATATATATATATATATAGAGAGAGAGAGAGAGAGAGAGAGAGAGAAAGAGAGAGAGAGAGAGTACTTTTAAAACTGACAATGTCATCTTCCTAAACGGCATCCAATCAGCAACTGTGTGATATTCCTGTTCCTCTTCCTAAGCACGACACTATGGAACGTGTGAGGAACACAGGAAGGAAGGAATGGGTTACAGACTATGAGTGAGCATCTTCAGCTGAACACTCTTGGAAACCCATGCGCTATTTGTTAAATGTTTTGAGGGACTCTTGTAAGTTGCAAAGAATTGAACTTATGCAGTGCTTGGTAAAGTAATTAATAACATTTACCATCCAATTTTATTATGTCAATGTATTTGTAAGAGATGGATTACAAAATACTTTTCTGTCACATTGTAATTGAAAGAACTTTGATTTGAATACTTCAGAAGATACTTCTTTACAATATCTTTCTTTTCTGAATTTAAAAAAAAAACTGTGAAACTGATTTATTTCCACCTCTGATTATCTGAAGATATTTGTCATAACGAGAAACTCCAGCAACACATTTGATAGAATGGAATGGTGTTTATTGTAGCTATCCAGATTATCATTAATGATCAAAAAGATCACAACTTAATGGAATTTTGCTCATCTTTTTTTCCTTGGATTTGTTCCACTATTTCTAGAATTGAGACTTATTATTTTGAGCTAAAGAGACCAATAATGCTAAGATGATCTCTAGTTAGAAGAGTTAATATTTCTATTGCACTGTTACATCCCACATGTATGAAACCTTATGCTCTGAATCACAGAGGATGAGTAAAACTCATTATTTTATAAAAACAAAAACAAAAGCTAACAAACAACACATGTCCTACTATAATGGATTTCACCAGAATGCTTCTTTTCAGAGGGAAAAAAAAGTTAATTTTCCATATTATCAATTGTTCTCAGTTTTTAATGGACAACTTTTCTAAATTTTATAATATTCTGTAAAAACTTCCTTACCTTCCACATAACCATGTGTTGATTCTGAATTCTGATTATTCATCTCTCTACTTTGCATACTGATATCATTTCCCATGTATTCTCTTTTCCTTTTGTTTATCCTATTAAACTTTGGACAGGCACAATACCTCACTTTTTTTTTTCTCCATTGGCTATTTACACACTATCGAGTAGATATGCTTAATATACATTCTTGCAAAATGTCGAAAGTTATTTTCTCTATGCACTCCCCCCATATCATCTGCCATTAATGAAAAAGATTGAAAGAGTGACAGCGAGGAGAAAAGAAAATGTGTGTTCTTCCTATTCCCTCAAAGTATTATCTAGTGTTTCAACATTAATCCAAGCATTGTCAAATATAGAACTACCAGTTAAGTCAAATAAACTCTCTTCAAGAGGTACTGATAATGATGGTGTGTTAATATGCTTCACTATAGTAACCATTTTAATATCTACATGTATCCCATAACACCATGTTCTATATCTTGAATATATGCAGTAAACCCTATTGTTAAAAGAGGCTTTTAAGAGGAACAATGTAAAAGATACATTTCTCTTCTCAATAATTAGCAAGCATAAATTACTCACTGGAGGGAAGATAAATTAGGACAACCCATTGAGGTCTTTGTATCTTGTAGGACCAGCAACATAGGGACCTCCCTTTTCTTCTCATTTAATCCAATGGGCATGCTGATCAACCACAGTGATAGAAAATGTTAACAAATAAAGTTTCTCAAACTTTTTAGGCTTCACCTGAGAGATGCAATGAGAATGAAGTGTTCTTTTCACCTGACAGATGCAGTGTACGAAGTTTTTGATGATAAACTGTCATGAGCATGCCCTTCATAAGACCTCTCTCATAGTTGGCACAACTGAGCATTAGCCTTCTATTAAAAAAGTGATGATATTCTATTACAGAACATTGCATCCATAATCTGGGCAGTTCCAGAGAAAGAATCTCACATTTGGGCAACTCTCACCCAAAAATAGCATAATTATAATTTCATATTTCTGTGCAACTCTCCTTTAGTAGATTAAGAATTCTGAACTCTAGTTTCCCCTAAGACTCATTCCTCAAAGATTTGAAGCAGCTTAGAAAATACAAAGATAGTGAGAGGGGTGGATTACAGCCAACAGGATTTCTTTGTGGAGTCATTTGACTTTGTCAGCACAGTAAATAAAGGGAGTGTTACAAAGAACAATTGGGGTATTTTACCAGTCCCTTAGAGCTTACTGTGCTAAGCGGTAGCTGCTCTAGAAAAGAATTCAAAAGAAGCTGAAAAGACCGCAATGTTTCAGCCCTTCTTACTCATCAGTTAAAATGTCCATTCTACAGGAGACTCCAGCAAAGAGAGAGGTCCCACCTGCTCAAAGGTTCTCTAGCTGTAGGCGTAGGCTGCTTCCCAGACATTAGAACTGTAATGTGATGAGAAAGCTGCAAAAGAATGAAGCTCCCATTTTGGCAGCTTTGTAAAAGATCATAAAATATTTTTGTAAGGGGAACATTCTGGCTGGCTGGCTGATTCCTTCCCACCTCTCCTTGTAAGATACTATTCACCAGACTAAAAAAGACATAAAACTGTGAAATGAGCTGATCTGAGAAAACCAAGAGGTAGCCCCGCAAACGACCCACAGACATTATATTGGAAGCCAGCTCTGTCCCAGGAGTTTCAATCAACATGAGACAGTAAAGCAGACTTCATCTGGTATCTCTGATTAGAACTGAAATAATAATGAAAGCACCAGAAGCAGTGCCACATCAGACATTGCTACAAGGGAGTAATGATGCATGAATGACAAGAATGTCCTTGCTTCAATTTATCCATTGACATCGAGAAGCATTTACTGTGTGCCTTGCATGTGGAGCTCTGAGAAGAAGCACTCTTTAATTTGCTACAATCAAGAAAAGTCACAATAACATATTCTATAAAACATTTAGTGAGTAAATGATTAAGAATAAAAGTAATGAGGGTTTAAAGTGGGAAGGGATTATTTCCATTAACAATCTTCAGAGGGACTCATGAATCAGGTTGAATTTGAACAGTTTTTTTATAGGTGGACCAGAGGAAAGAATGGAGAAAGATAATAAATATGGCCCTGGTGTGGTGAGATATACAGAAAACAAGGTGTAGCAGCACATAAAGTGTATTTAGAGGGTGTGTGTAGGATGGCAAAGGTGAGGATATACAAAATATACGTATCCGTTCCCATTCTATGTCTTTTCTTGGCTGTGATACTACTGATTACCTTTATGGCTTCATGACCTTGGGTCAGTTATGTTAACTACTTTTTCTAGTCTCTGTTATCTTAATTGTAAAATGGAAAGAAGAATGCTCCAAATTTACTGAGCTGTTATGTAATCAGAAAAGGATACTAATGGGTTTTAAACCATGACCATACCATGTTAAATGCTCAAAAACCTTTGATGGTGTTATTTTTATTGTCATTTCTTCTAGGCCATATTTCTTCTAATCACTTAGGGTCTTCTTACTAGACCTCAGGCTCTTTGAGGACTGAGATCGTCATATTCATTTCCAACCCTGAGATCTAGTACCACCCCAATTGTGTAGCTGGTGCTCCTACCCATATCTTGAAGCTTATCTGCCTATATCCACATCTGTGTGCCATAGCAACTCCAAGCTGACACGTTTATATCCTCAGTTTTTCACCTTCTGGACTGCTCCGCGCTTGCTTCCCTTTCCTGGTGCCATACGGGTTGCTTCTTTATTACTGTGCTCAGTCTAATTTCCACTATGCACCATGCTGTTAATTTCACCAATGGGATTTCAGAGCAAGTGGAAATGGTAATCTCTACTCAGTGCTGCATGGCTCTAATTTCTCACCTCCCAGTTTCACACAACAAATTACTCAAATGTGAATCCTGAAGAAAAAAATCTAAAAAACTATCTATATAATATATTCTGCAAGTTTCACTTCCAGTAATTTATATTTCTTCATTGAAGCAATTTGTCACCTACGGAAGGTGAAATACCTTTATGCTGGTTTATATCCTGGAAGTGATCTATTAACATTCGTATATTCTGGAGAACTAAGGATATATTAAAAGATTATTCCCTTTCCCAGATACATAGATTACCAAAAAAGATAGCCATGTAAGGTTCTTTGCCTTTTCTGACTTTAAAAAGTTGCCTGCTTGCTACCTTTTTTTATCTGAAGCCTGTAGGCAGATTCTAATTTGGCCCTGCAAAAAAAATCTGTTTGGCCCTGGGCTGAGGGAAGATGTTAATTTTCATGACTGTTTTAGAACACATCAAAATTCAGTATGGATTTTTTTCAGGAGTTCAAAGCAATATGCTTAAAACATGCAATTTAGAGCTAGAACATATAGAGCATTTAAAAATATTCAGGTTTTACCAAGAATCCATCCGGTCTATTATTACAATAAGTAGGATACCAAGATATCTTTATCTGGTTGTGAATGAATCTCTCTCTACACAGAAGAAAATTCAAAGTAAAATTGCAGCTCTTCCGATTCACAGAGGTTGGCTTACTTTGACAGTAGAAACTTGGTAGGTGAAAAGAACGGAATTATAAGTTACTTTAAAAGACAATGATATCTGGCTTCTGATATTTGTCTTTACCATTTCTTAATCAGCCCTCTTAACTTGGTCAATAGGCATAACTAAAAGTGAATGAGACTCTGACTCTGGCCAGCGTGAACAGCTGTGAAAAGCAGTGTGCCAAGCATGTGCAGCGGTTCACCCACGGAGTTCGTGTCCTCCTGGGTCATGAAAGGCTGACTTCTTGAGAAGAGTAGGAAGGAGGTATTTTACAAATGGTCCGGTTCACTTGCATTTGTAATTCTCTACCTCACAGACGCCAGATGTACTTTATGGTTTAATAACTTCTTTCTTTTGGATTTACATTGTCTTGCTCTTGGGAAAGCCAGGAGCTGGAGTATGAATGTAGGCATGGTTACGAAGGCGCAGCTGTTAATCTTGACATATCAACTTGGATGAAGACAAGGTTGGATGAAGACATACCTACAAGACTGGTAGAGTGAGCTCTTGGATCCTGACTGTGCCTGGTGGGTCACAGGAACACGACCTTGGGCACTAAATAGGTACCAGGCTCTTCATTAAGAGCTTTATACATAACATCTCATTTAATCTCACAGCAACTGATAATCTTGATACCGCTGAGGCTTCCATGTTAAGAAGAAGGAAGTTGAGGCCCTGAGAAGCGAGTTGTCAAACAAATCGCAAGCAATATCATGCAACGGTAAGACTGAGACACAGCAAGCCAACCCCTGAGGCCTCACTGAACTGCCAGGCATTGTCTCTCTTCTGCTGCACTGATACTGTAGAAACTAGAAGAAAATTAGCTAGCAGAAGCAACAGAACCAATTCTAAGGAAGTGAATTATAAACAGACAGGCACGTGGATGTGAGACCCTGACAGAGAGAGGCTTAGCAATGATTTGCCTGAGGGAGTTTCATGGACAGCTAAAGTAAGGCACATCCAACCAGGATCAACCAAATGCAATATTTTAAGACATTTAAAAAACAAAAGCCAAACGATGCCACAAATCAGAGAACCTTGGGAAACACAGCAGCAGAGAGATGCTCCTAGCATGCTACCAAGGAAAAGGGAACAGCACTGAAGAGACTATGCAGAAGATTCTGCCTGTGGTCCCAAGGGCTTCAGATCGCAGGAGGTCAAATATCAAGGTGTCCTTGGAATTGACATTGATCCTAAGCACTAAAAAACCTTTTTTGAAGTTTTCTCTGAAACAGCTTTCAAAGTTTATGGTAGAAAGTCATCTTTCCTTTAAAGTGGAGTCGATACTTAGAAACAACAAAACTTGTAGCAATGGCAGTGAAAAATGTGCAAGCAACCAAGCAACCAAGCTTACTAAACAGACAACAGAATGGTTATCATACAGTCACACCAACTGTGAGGGGCGCCCAGTGAATTGAGTATGAAGATAGGGCCTGAAATATCTCGAGCATCAGTTTTATTATTAGAATAACCAAGAGTCTTCTACAATGACGGTTTCAAAAAAACAAACTTCTAGTACATTTATTTAAAATTCCTCTTCTTGTATTTCCATGTCATGTTCCAACCTGAAATAGTTTACCAAGTAAACATTTTAAACTTACTCATTTGATTCAGTTCCTATAAAATTAAAGTTGAAATGGATTTGGTTTAGTATTCAAACTGATCTTAGTTTTCTTGGGCTGCCGTAACAAAATATTACGGATGGATTAGCTTAAATGACAGAAATTTATTTTCTAACAGGTCTAGTGGGTAGCAGTCCAAACAGGCCTCTGTTTACCAAGCTTAAAGACAAATAGCAGGGTCAGTGTATTCTAAGGACTCTCTCTTTGGTTTGCAAATGACTACCTTCTCTCCATGTCGTCCCATGATCCTTCTCGATATGCACACATCTCTGTCTCCCCCTCTCTTCTGCTCCCCTAATCTCCTCTTCTTATGAGGAAACCCATCAGATGGGATTAGGGCCCACTTAACAACCCCATTTAACTTAATTCCTTCTTTACCAGCTCCATCTCTGAAGACAGGATTTGAAGATACTGGGGTTAGACTTCAATACATGAATTTAGGGGAATACAATTCACTTCATAACAATAACATTTGCCGAAACCAAAAAAAAAAAAAGGGTTCTGATTTAATTTCAAATATGCTCATTTTACCCAGCAAGCCAATGCTGTCACATAGTTTTGGAATATTAAAGACATGCAAATAAAGGTAACACTAAAAGAAAATGTATTAAAAGTTATTAAAATAATCTCCCCATATTATGCTTCCAGGACATGTCTATCGTTTTTCTTTCTTTTCTATCATATTTTGGATATATTGTTCTATGATATATTGTAATTAGAAGACAACTGTATCAGACTGATTTGTGAAACCATTTGAATTCTTTTTCTACAAGACATGAAAAGTAATTGTGATTGAGAACAAATACTGCTCTGGGTACTATGGACAGATCTTTTCAGCATATTATTTCACTTGATTCTCAAAACACTTCCTGAGGTAAGGATTATTATCCCCACTCTCCCAGTGAAACCCAAGGGTTAGAAATTCTAAGTAATCTGCTCAAAATGACGTGGTCATAAGTGACAGTTGCTGCATCCAAATAAAAATCTGCTGTCATCCAGGTTTGACTTGCAACCAATGACCCTAACTACCTCCTGAGTCCCAGGCACGGTCATTCCCATCTGGCAATGCTCATTTCTACCCAAAGAGACATTTCTATAACTGGGTAAACGTAACAAAAGTAAGGAAGGCATTGCAAACATAAATTCCACTTATTATCTAGGATGTGCTATGCCTTTTGCTGGGCACTCAGGTTAGGATGATGAACAGCACATAATCTTTCAAGAAAACTTACAATCCGCTCATGAAGACAGACACATATAGGACAAATGGTAATGGAAAAGAGTAAGTCCTCAGGACTTTTATTCAATCAGCAGGTCTGCCGATGGCACTATTTGGTAGAAATGCAAGAAATCTTCTAAAGTATAAAGTACTCTAACTTCAACAGCAGTTCTTCCCATAGCATCTGTGAATGTCACTGTAAAATAAAAAATAATTCAGCAAATGGCAAGAAATCATGCTTGCATGTTCATAATGCACAGCTCTATCACATTCTATTCCAGTAAATTTCAACAATGCTCGACTGAATTGTTTCATTTAACTTTTACTATAACATTTTTACAAACCACACTTTCTGATCAATGATGCTTTGGCTATAGAGATAAGTACCTGGTAATACTTACCTTTCTATCCTCTGAAACCCAGCCTTTTATTTACCAAGCATAAAGGCAAATGCCAGTTAAACTACTTTAGTTCCGTTTTTCTGATGTTCAAGTGCAGGAACAATTATCTCCATCAATATTTAATGGTCTAATCCCACGCAGACAGTGCCACAAGTACAGGCAATCGTCCTGTTACTATGCTGTTAATTTTCAACCATAGAAACAGAAATGGACTATACAGTTTCTCAAAATGCAGTGGTACATTTCCCCAAGGTAAAATTCTCTCTGCATTCTCTGGTCTACCTTCACTGATAATAAGGGAATTAGAACCATTTTAGAGTTGTGTTCAGTGGGTTATGTTTGTGCACTCCTTAAAATTCTTGGTAAGAATAAAGCTTTCCCAGCTTTTCCAGTTTTTTAAACAACAAGTTCTCTGCAGTTCCAATTCAAGCCAAATATGTCGTGAGTCCTACCTGCCCACAATTTTATTTGGTTTGTTGCTTTTCTCATTTAATGTTTTAAATAGACACTTTTATGTAACAAAAGTCATTGTTGAGATAGTTAAAATCTAGATCACTGGACATTAATTAAAAATCAGCCTATGAATTTAGAGCTATGAATGCCAACATAACAAAGTTGAATAACATTTTAATGAAACGCACAACATTTTTTGTTATGATCAAATGAAGAGAGAATTTCGGTAGCCTAAATCATTTCATTGAGAAGATAAGAGTGTGGACAGTATACGGTTTGTTCTCTTTTGCTTCCTATTCTCTTAAAAAGATGACAGGGAAAGAGGAGTAGGGATGTAGAAGGAAAGCTGCTAGGTACAACTAGCCTTTGGGAGAAAAGCCACTTAAAAGTATAGGCAGAGAAATCAGTTAAAGATCCAAGAAACAATAGTAGAAGAAACAAAATATCCTTTCTGTTTATATGTAGGCTAAATAAATTCCTGATAGCTGTGCTTGAGAATAAAGTATGTATTATCATTATTATGGCCTCAAATCTGACTTTAAAATTATATGATAACTTCTAAATACAATGCAATTGAGATTTAAATACAATTCCATTACAATTTCCACTACGTAGCTAATTCAGCATTTCCCTGGTAGATATGGTGTATAATGGTCCACCTTTATCCAGTTTGACTTCCTGCAGTTTCACTTACTTTGTCTGAAAATGTTACATGTGAAATTCCAGGAATGAAAAATTAGTAAGTTTTAAATTGCATGCTATTCTGAAAAGTGTGATGAAATTTCATCAAGTTCACTTGATCCAAATAGAGCATGAATTAGCCCTTTGTCCCACGTATCCACATCATATAAGTTACCCACTTGTTACTCACTTCAAAGTCCTTCCAGTTATGAGATCAACACCACGAGATCACAGTACTTATATTCAAATAATCTTTATTTTACTTAATAAAAACCCCAAAGTAGACAATTCCAATATACCAAGGTGAAACCATCATGTGCATTCTTCACGTGAGAAGATGACAATTCTTAACAAAAAGGAGAAATTATGCTATTCTGAGATTGCTAAAGTCTATAGTAGGAAATGGATCTATCCATGGTATTGTGTAGAAAAAGAAAAAGAAAAAGGAGAAGAAATTTATACTAGTTTCATTGTCACACCTCAAACTGGAAAAATTATGGCCACGGTGTGTGATAATTGCTTAATCAGAGTACAAAAGGTATTGAGCTTTATCACTATCACGTATGTGTGTATTAGAAGAAAATGCAGTGTATGGCGAGTGAGGTGTTACTCATGATTTCAGGCATCCACTGGGGTTTTGCAAAATACACCCCACAAAGAAGGGGTCTATTTTAGTACTATATTACTAAAAGTGCTTTCAGGATATTTTCGCTGTATTTTTTGCTTCTTCTTCTTCTTCTTCTGCTTCTGCTTCTGCTTCCTCTTCCTCCTCTTGTTCTTCTTCTTCCTCCTTCTCCTTCTCCCTCTCCTTCTCCTTATCTTCCTTCTCTGTATTCTTCTTGTTTCTTCTCTTTCTCTTTCTTTTTGCACTTTATGAATCTCCAAGTTTTCAAGAGTTAAATAAATATCAAACATCTTACTGATATTAACAAAGCTTAAAATTATTGCCCCAAAACATCAAATTGCCCAATGTTTTCCACCTGGAGTGGAGCAAGAAATTATGATCAGTTTGGAAATTTGGTCGACTTGGGTGAATATTTCACCAATTTGAGGGGACAGAACCTCATATCTTTATTCAATTCCCTTGGTCTTGTAAGGAAAAGTGTATATGTCACTGTAAGAATATTTCTTGTTCATTTGCCAAATACAATTCTTAAGTACTATGTTTATATAACCATCTGTCATGTTTACATAGCAGAACACAAAGGCAGAAATCTCTCATTTGTCAGAATCATGGCCATGTACATAAGCCTATCTATTATATAAATTATTTTGGAGTAGATTAGAATCTTTCTCCATAAATGTTCATTAACTAAAAAGCAGGGTTGAGCCTGCCTGATGCAAAATGGAGGAGTGGATGACTTTGTTTTTAAAACTCTGCCTCCCTCCTGCTGCCTTCCATCTGGACTGTTTATTGCCTGGTATTTTTCATGGTACTCTTTCTCTAAACAATGTTCCTCCCCATGTCCTTCCTCTCCTTCATTCAGCAAGTATTTGTTGAATACCTACCACTGTCATCAGACAACATGCAGGGTAAGTATCTGAGTACATCAAGGAACGAAGCAATCACTTTGGCTTCCATTCTGTGAAACAAAACAGAAAATAAATAAGAAATGAAATTAGTAAATTATATTGGATGTTGGAAGATGATATAGCAATATCAGAAAAGTAAGCCAAAGTAAACAAGATGTGTTATTGTTGAGGGGTAGAGAGTGTAGGAGAGGATGGTCCTTTCAAATCAGATGATCCAAGTAGGTCTAACTGAAAAGGCAGCTTCTGAGGAAAGTCAGCCCTGTACGTGTTTGGAGAAAAGTTCCAGTGAAAACAAATTCTACAGCCCAAGTCCTAAGATCGGCACATGCTTAACGTGTTCGGTGAATCACGAAGCAGTCAGCATGACTGAAACCATGATTACGGAGAGGTACAGAAGAAGAAATAGAAAAGAAAGACTGAGGGAGGAGTGAAGATCCTAAAAGGCCATTGGAAAGGTTGGCAGTTGATCTCTCTTAAATATCATTTCACAAAGTTCTGTGCTTTTTCTCAGTGATGATTAGAGTAATGAAATATTCACTTATTCATTCATTCAATACATGGAAGGCATAAGCATCCTGATAGGAATAGATAAGCAAGGAAAATAAACAGTATTCCTACCCTGAAGGAGGGATAAGTGGGAGACAGTGAACTGCTGAGAATCACAGAAGCGATCTGAAGCCAGGCATCACGCTGTTGGAGTCTGGACGAGGAGAGTTGGATTTGGTCCTGATGGTAAGGACACCCAGCCTGGGGACACAGCAATTAAGTAAGAAGTGAAAGATACTTAGATACTAGGTGAGGAGACTACAGAAAAGTACTTCAGGGGAAGAGAACTGCAAGTTTACAGATCCTGGGCAGACAGAAGTTGTAGGGAACAGAAAGGTGGCAGAGTAGCCAGAACTAACAGAGCAGGAGGGCACAGGATGGTCTGTGAGGTAGGTAAGGAGATGCTGGGTCCTAAGATGCTGCATGAAGCAGTTTGCCTTTATCCTGAGTCCACTGAGAAGCTGCCAAAGATTTTAAATCCGGTGGTGACCTGATCAGATTTAAATTCTAAAGATCACAAGTACATATTGAATATATATCAATGAGTTTACGTGTCTATCCTCTGAATACTTTGTTTGCATTTTAAAGAGGGCCCTTAAGAGGTAATCCTGAACTCAAGAGGGCCCTGGTGGGAATTTTAAATATTGCAGCAACCAGATGAGAGAAAATGAGTTGGGTAGGGAGATTATTGAGCAATCCATCAATTAATTCAGAGAACAAAGTCAGATTGTATGTGTTAAGCCTGTAAAATATGGCTTTCATGATTAAGATGTTAGTGGAGAACAAAATATTCTGCTAATGTGGATGCTGAATCTCTTTCATTTCATGAATAAGCTTTTTGAGGCCTGCCCATGTTAAATGACTTTCCCAAGGTGACAGAGAAATTTCATACCTGTTCTTCCATATTTAATCGCTTTTAAAAAATAAAAGTGTAATGAGCAAATTAATTTAAGACTCACATGGAAAGATGTGGACAATTTAAAGACTCTCAATTCTTTTGTTTCTCTCCTAAAACATTATGGAACACTTATGGCCATATAGCCTTAAAATCCTGCCGCCAGCTCAGCACAGTTCATAAATCTCAGTCAATAGTCTCCTTCGCAGTATCTTCCTCACAGTTGTGTATTGAGACTGCTCAAATTAATCCTCAGAGAGAAAGCTGTTTTCAGTTTCCTTCCTCTTCTCCATCTTGAACACAACCTCCTATCCTATGTTTACTATAGACCCGACATTTAATTTAGTCAACAAAACTTAAATATCAACTGTATATCAGGCAGTCTGATAAGGTCGGAAGACTTAAAAATTTTCTCCAAAATTAAATAATAGGGGCAACTGGCAAGTACATAAGTGGTTAAAATCAAAGTCTGAGTTTTTCTTTACAGTTGGACAGAAGACGCTGTTACTTTAGAAGAAAGAAGCTGGACAGAAATGGCATGAATGATCAGTTCTGAGGGAAGACAAAGAGTTTATCAAGCAGACATGGAAAGTCATATTTTGGGTGGCAGAATTACACACACAAGCAACTTCTTGAAATAGTGTACACATCTGCAGAATGGGCAATAGATGTAGAAGCAAGATAGCATTTGACTCAAAAGCAACTGAGGAATTTTATCCCATCCTAAGGATTTAGGATTTTCTCCATAGAAAAGAAAGAAACTCTAAATGGTTTAAAACAAAAGATAAAACTTAATTGATCAGATTTGCCTTTGATAAAATTGTACATATGATTTGATTCCTAGTTTAGTTATGGTATGCTTTATATATTTCTGGGATATGTTTGTTGTGTCGACAGAATTTGACCACAGTGACATATATCCTTCATTGTCATTGTCCCAAAATATGAAAGCCACTGTCGTTTTATTTTCTTCTGGCCCACACTATTTCACAAAGTATTTTCCAAATATATATAGTTTGGCAATAGACCTCAGGACCGCATTATCTTTTCTGGTGAACAAAAGGTCCATTTGCAACTTGAAAGAGTTAAATGTCCAATTCAAATAGCAAATTCCCTACCAGAGAAATAGCAAATTCCCTGCCAGAGAATTTGCTACTATAAAAAGCTTTCAATAAAATAAAAATATTATGATATATCTACTTAATGCATATTTCCAAATAGTACTTTTAGTTGGACTCCTCCGAAAGTGATAAGCTTAAAGTTTAAAAAGAAAAGAAACACTATGAAAAGCAAAAATAAGTCTTAAACAGAATGGCACTGAAGAGGTAGACCTCCTGATGTTAGAATTACAATTCACTGTGAGATAAATTGCTATCTAGAAAATGTACAGAATTTTTGAAAACTAAGACTACTCAATTTCAAATCTTGTACATTATATAAGTATATGACATATATCAAAGAACATCACTTAAATATTGTAAGGTATTTTAAATAATGAGATACCTTGAATGTTTGAAAATTTCAATTATCTTGGTGTGATTTCCAGTTATGTTTACTTTTGTTTTGCTATTGAACTATGATATATCTGATATACTTTTTGTGATTTTTCCCATTATCTCTGTGATAATTCTAAGAAATTTGATATGGGCTATGTAAATTTTTTTTTCAATTTATGATGTAAAGCAATACTTATTCTACCAAAGTGGGTGAAGTACTGAATTTCTCAAGCATGCCAACACACAAACATGCACTCATTTATGTCATTAAATGACATTCATGACTTGCCTAATGTCAAATGTTAACCAGAAAGGTTTTTGCTCACATTCAAAACACAAGAAAAAATGTTTAATGTGGTTGATACATTATATTTATATTATATTTATTATATTATATTTCATTGTTGTGGTCACCAAGACTCAGTTAGTAAATTTTATAAAGAGAAGTAATTTTAATTTTTAAATTTCATTAAGTTGTTTATCACTTATATAGAAAATGTTATTCTTACTTAAAACATATGACTTGAAATGTTATTTGAAACTGATATTTTATGCTTACACACATGCCATACGCTACAATAAGATGGCAAAGTTGCTATAAAATGGTTTTGTCTTTATGTTGATACCTCTGAGTGTTTCCACTCTCCATTGTTATGTGTTTGTAATAATTAGAATAATCTTTAAAGCAATATAATTTGAGAATTGATATATATATATATAAATAGACATATATAGATATAGATCATATAAATATTTATTTAAGGAAGATTCTTTGAAGGCTATGCTAAAATCTACATCTGGATTAAGCAAAATGAGAAAGATCTCTTAAAAGATGACATGAAGTTGACAAACACCTCAATTTAATTTTGCTCAACTGATTTTAGAGTAATGCTGTTTATATTACAGGACATGAAAAGGAACACGTCAGTGAAAGTCCTTATTGTTCACATTGACCTCATCTTTTACCAGAAAATCTCACATTCTCAGTCAAGATACAGCTGGGACCAAGGTAAAGAGTAATCAAATTTTCTCAGAGTGTCAGATTTTCTCCATTATCTACTTTAAAAAGTTTCTAACCAGCAATTTTTCTTTCTGTGGGCTAGAAAAATCAAGAGCTAGAATTGAAATCTAAATATTTTAGTCTGTTTACTGTTTGATGTACAATCTTCTTGTGTCAATTTATGTAACTATTACCACAAATGGGGTACATCATCTTGTGCTCCCCACAACCTCCTTCCCCTTTTCTTTCTTGCTTACAACTTCCCTCCATCTCAACTCCTGGCAGCCTCTGCCATCTTTCATTGCAACTCTGTCATTTCAAGAACATCGTATAAGTAGAACCATAGAGTAAGTAACCTTTAGAGACTGGCTTATTTTATGCAACTTGTCATTTCTAAGATTCACGCAAGTTCTTACACGTGTCAATGGTCTGCTGCCTTTTATTTTTCCATGTCAGTGGTGGTGAACCTATGGCACACATACCACAGCAAGCTGTTTGTTATCATTGAAAGTTCTAAAAGGTTCGCCAGGACTGGTACAGGTGCAGCACAGTTTGATCATTCATTTACCTATTAGAAAGCAGTAGGTTGTTCTCAGTTTGGGGCAGCAAGGAATAGAATCACTATAAATATTCATGCATGGACTTTGCATAAATGTAAGATTCCACTGTTGTAGAGCCAACATCAGGAGTGTTATTGTGACTCATGTAGTAGTGGGTACGTGTTTAACTTCATAACCACATGTCAAACTGTAGCTACCATTTGACATTGTCACAAGTCATGTGCCTGAGTTTTGCTCCACACTGTCATTCATCAGCAGAGAGTACTGTTAGTGGCTTTATTTAAGCATTTACTATGGTAAGAGAACATTGAGGCTTTCATTTAAATTTCCTTAAAGACTACTGAATGTCTTTTCAAGCATTCATCATCTTTTGTCATTTTTATTCTATTTTATGCCCAATTATTATTACTGTCTGTAGCCACTTTTAAAAGTATGATATCATACTCAGATGTGGTGGTAACACACCCATACGTCCAGCAGTCTGGGCAGCCGAAGCAGCTAGATTCCAAATTTGAGTCCAGTCTGGGTGATTGTTATGGTTTGTATTTAAATATCCCTCCAAAGCCTCATGCAGTCATGGAGGTGGCTGAGTCTAGTGTTTGTGATTGGTTCATTGTCTAGTGCTGGGATTGATGGTGTGAGTGCTGCACCCACCCAGGGGCGGGGAGCCAGCATACAATATAAGGGAGGGAAAGGGTCATACTTTACCCCCTTTTTTTAACCTGTTTGCTCTTGTGGCTTGTAGCTGCCATGAACGGTTGCCCCTTAGCCACACCACCCTGCCTTGGAGCCAGTCGAGTATGGACTGAAACCTCCAAAAACTATAAGCTAAATAAACCTTTCTTTCCCTAATTTGGGGCATCAGGTATTGTGTCTCAGCAATCAGAGAAAAGTAAGCAAGGCAGCAACTTAGTGAGATTCTGTTTCAAAATTTAAAAAAAATAATAATAATGATAAAGGACTAGGAATGTATCTCAGTGCGAAGGTCATAATATTAACAACAACAATAATGATAATACCTTATTATTTTGCTGCTTTGATATTGAAGAAACAATATTTCTGAAACATGTGACGGTTTAATTTCATTAGATAAACATAGAAAATTTCAACATTTCAACAAATTCCAATTTTAATTTTCTACCATTTTAGTCTTTTTCCCTGTATGAGATGTGGTGATCTATGACAGGCATAAAATACTGTGTTTTTTCTTCACTTTTCTCAGTCTGATGTCTTCTAAGCTGTGCGATGGAATTTAACAAAACAAAACACTAAATTGCTGAAAGGAGATAAGATAATGCTTTCAACACAAACCCCATGGAATTATGCTTTTGAAATTTTGTTATATTGTCTTTGTGTGTATGTGGCTTTGCCAATTGTATTTTGCAATTCTTGTTCTCTGACAGCTCTGGAGAGAGAGAAAGACAAATAAATGTGAGTTTTTTTTATCTAGTTGTCACCAAAAAGTTTGACAAAAGTCCCTTAAGCATTAGAATGCTAAAAGCCCTTTATAACAGGGCCAGGGAAAGCATGATATTTAACTGATTTTGTTCTGTATTAAATCCACAAGTTAGTCTAGATTCATGAAAAGCACAAATGTTACAAACCTGGGATTATTGTAAATGAACTGATTCATGCTCTAGATCACTGCCATAAAAAGTTTGGCAAAATACAATAGTTTCCATTAACTTTTCATTTGGAATTGGGAATGTAGAAAGCAAAACTAAAGACAAAATTCAAAGAAGACCACAGATGCCCCTGCTGCCTTTCCCTGGAGACTTCAGGACAAACGCTCTTCTGGCTCATGACTGGAGATCACTGTTTCAGGTGCACTCTGCATGAAGTGCTTGCTTGTCTGCCTAAGCCAGTGAATCTGAGCCTCTCCACTCCAGAGGAGTTGCACAGCTTCACAGAGGTCTACGTGTCATTTTAAAGATTCTCTGGAAGATTAGGACTACCAGGTCCTGGAGGAGCAAGTGAGGTACTGGCTCTCCTGGTCTCCCTCCCTCTGAGTTGTTAGAGACAGTTGTTAGAGACAGAAGATTACATGGAGGCCAATCTGAGCATCACAAAGATTTAGGAGATTTTGCTTTAGAAGGAAAGGATGTAGGGAGAGAGGAAGGGAGGAAGGACAGAAGAGAAAGAGAGGGAAGGAAAAAAGAAGAAATGGAGGGAAGAAAGAGAACAACACTAGAGATGAGAAGAGAGAAGAGGAAAGAAAGAAAAAGAAAAAGAAAATAGCAAGAAATAGTGTCTGATACAAATAAAATTTCAATGGCTGTGTGGTATAAATGAATGAATGGTATTACAGTGTGAGTGGATTTCATCAATATATAAATGAATACTACATTCTTTCTAGATGAAATAAAAGTGATAGCAGAGAGGTAAATAGATGGAGAAAGCACTTTGCCTCAATGTTAGGGAAGAGTACTGGAAGAGAATGCTAAGTCATTTTCTACTGCATGATTTTACCTAGAGTTGGCCTAGTGTAGCTTTGTCTGTACACCAGTTGATTAGTGAACATGCTCATGAGCACAAACTCCAAAAGTAGATTTCCTAGATTGAAATCTCAACACCAACTATCAACTCTCCTTGAACCTTACCCTCTCTATATCTCACATCTCTCATCGATGCAACACACATGATATTACTGTTTATCTGATAGCATTATTATGAGGATTAAGAGTCAGTGTAAATGAAAACACATAGTACAGTAAGCATTGTGAAGCTTTAATATGTTAATATGTTCTTATAATTCCATGAAAGGTATATAAAATTCTTGTCTAGGTTAACTAAAGAAACAGTGACTAGGATCATAGGCACTCAAAATGTTGAAATTAATATCTTAGTAGAAATATTTCCATTGGAATTATCTAATTGGTTTTGCAGGGAAATTAGCCTTCTACTCATTTAAACACTTTTCCTTTGTTAGACAAAGGCTCCCTGAGATAGGTTAAGATATGAGATTCAAACAGCTGCAGAGCTAAGAAATACCCAAGGGTTAAAGTTATTCCTAAGTTATCAAGAGAGGCAATCTTCCCAGCCCCTGTTGGTGACCCGAAGCTGTTAAATAAAACCAACCACTGCGTATAGGAGTAAGCAACTTGCTGTGTCTCAGGCCCAGAACACAATTGCCAATTATTTATTGCCAGTAGTGCCTCACGGCAGACTAAGAAGACTACTCTCTCTCTCTCTCAGTAAAGTTATATTGCATTCCAGGGGAAAAATCACATGTTTGTATTGGAATTTGGCCCAATACCTAAAGTTAACTTGCTTGAGATTGTAAAAATTATTAGCGATAACAAGAAATTGAGATCATATTTTATACTGTAATAGCAACCCAAATGGAGCAGACTCCAACCGAGTTGGCAGGAAAAATAATTGAAAAGAATTCACCTCTTCTAAATATTTGTGAATATAAGTTTTGAAGAAAAACGATAAAGAAATCCCTCAGACTGAGTTGGCATGGATTGAAGAAATGACACAAGAAGTTAGGTCCAAGCAGAATGAAAAGGATTGAGCTGCCCTAAGAGGGCTGTTTTATTTCTAACAAACTTTCAATATTAATCTGTTTACTTTTTTAATGAGGTCATCCACAAATCAATTTACAGTTAATACCAAGGGCGCAAAAAAAAATTGTCCATTGACTGCTGCAAGTACTTTCAAAACTTTCAATAAATCAATAGTGATCATTGGTGCAATGAACTTCTGTTCCTTTCAGAATTTGCTTAAGCACAGACTTTCTCTGGAACTATTCTCTTAATGCTACATCCCTTCGGATCGCCCGTAACCTCATTAATGGCTGCCCTGTGCTCCCTGTCTACTTTTAATTTCTCCTAGTAATAGAAAAAACTTTATAATGGAAGATTTAATTAACTGAGTTTCCAAAAAGCTATTTACAGTGAACTGGGAACATTAGCTTTAATTTTTATTGTTCAAGAATGAAGATACCCTTTTTTACAACAGATTAAATGCAGCAGGAAAACATTTTAACCACCCTAAAGTGTGAGAACTCACTGGTAGAAGTCGATTGGACTGATGAGAAGACAAAGGCTGTGACAGTTTGATCTGAGGGAAGAGCCCTAACTAAGCTTCTTGTCCCTTCCTCACCTTCCCTTCAGTGACCCCAAAAGCTTCACTGGTAGGCACGGTGCCTGTAACCTGAGTGGGGAAGACTTTTCATCATTAGGCACAAAGCTCTGGCTTAAACGATGTGAGGGAGAAGGTTCCTTCCACCCCTCTGTCCCTCCAAAACAGAATTTTGCCTAATTTCACAAACTACACACAACATTTTTCTGGACGTATGAACAATATCCCTTTAACAGTGTGGTCTTGTTTCAAAAGAAATGCACCATTGTGCAGTGGTAAAGGGAAAAAATAATCGATGTAACTTTGGTAAGGAAAAAAAAGTTTTGAAGCCAATGTGGTAAAAATCATTTCGGCAGAAAATTTTTTCCACAGCATTTGTTAACTAATACTCTTTAAGCTGACCTATCATAAACCTCTACATGCACACAATTTAATTGGCTGTTATTTATTTGAAAAATAGGTTGCCTTGTGAGTCATTCCAGCCTTGTATCTGCACACACATATTTGGAGCATGCATATCAGTTTTTAAGGTGTATCTTAAAAACCTGTATGGACATTAACTGCTGACTATTACATATTAGCTATTTTTCAAAGTGAATTTCTTTTATGTCTACCTTTTTCTCTTGTTTACCAAATGAAATCAGACCATACAATAGACGAATACTTCATGAGTTGCACTTACAGATCACAGCTGCTCGGAGTTACAGAGGCTTCCACAGACAGAAGTACTAAATGCCCTGTGAAAAGACAGCTTTGTAGCACCAAGTAGCTTTACGTCCATGAAAGACCTGAGCTCCATTTTCTGTTTTCCTCTTGATCTGAACTGAAATCTCAGGTCATGACTTGTGTCGCAAAGACCAGATCCTCGCTGTTGGTTCTCAGTACATGTGGAAAACAAACAAAAATGGAAGTCACTTCTTGCACATTTCTATAAAAATAAAAAGCATCTTCTGATTCTAACTCTGCTGAAAGCACACCAGGAAAAGAAACTTATTCTTTAATAAAAAAAAATAATGCCCATACCTATCAGGCCAAAAACTACTCGATAATGAATCAATTACAATTCACAATAACCAAGTTTTTAAGAACAAATCCCAGTTTCAAGATCTTTTATTTGGAATAGTTTAAATGTTGTAGTTTTTATTATGTTTTGATCTCTGAAGCAACTGATTTAAGAGTTAACTTTTGAAGAACTATACAACTCCCTCAAATAATTCATTACCTATGGTTATTCTGCCTTTGCAATTAATCAGGTCTGAAAGTGCTTCATTTGGTGCATTCGTATTGTTTAAATAAATCTGGAAACCCTAACCCTGTCACGTTCAGGGGTCGAGTGTGGGAATGAATCTGGAGACACAGAGGGTAAAATACTTTCAGGCACATCCCCAAGAGATTTCAGCTGGACAATCAAAATTTATTTTCTGAGAGGATGGTGTCCCCATGCAAGTGAGCCCTGTGGTGTGTTTTAAGATCTCCTTAACCTGTCTCGGCAAATTGCATAAATCACAGCTATAAAGTCTTCCTATTCAGCATGTTAGGGCTAGGGAAAGCTGACCAGCCTCTGACCTCCAATTCTGGGCCCCCACTGACCCTAAGTTAGAAGTTCAGGCGGTCAATTGCAGGTCACCAAGGGCAGTCCCAGAGCCTTTTTAATTCTACTTGGACTGTGAGCTTAAATTTATGCAGAACAGGTATTTTCATAGATTTTCTGGACGGGTTGCTCATAGAATCCACACCTTAGATGACCAAAGATGGAAAGGAAAAAAGAAGGGAATGAAAGAAGAAAAGGAAGGAAGGAGGAAGGGAAAAGGGAGAAAAAGAGGAAGAGAGAGGGAGAGAGAAACAAGAGGGAAAAAAAGAACAAAACTTAAAATTGGTATCCTCCCAACCAGCCTGACGTTAGTATACACCAACTTGGTCGTTTATCAGTGTAATGGATCTACAGACAGCCTTAAACAATTGTCAAACATTCTTTTAAAAGCCATTAGTTTTTCAACTAATATATATCTGTTTTGTGCATTTGTTGAACCCTTCACTTGTCACTGGGAATGGCCTGTTAAACTAAGCAGAGGCCTGATCAGTTTTCAGTGAGCGTCGAGCCTCAGGGTTCACCTGGGTCATCCGTAAGATTTATGAGGCCCAATGCCAGTATCTGATTGGAACTGTTAGTGCTAAAGAAAGCTGACACTTCCTCCCTTCCCCTGCTCCTCAAACCTGACACACAAAGTCCGGTGACTTAACTTGTACGTTCCCACTGGCTGCCTAAGAGGCAGCAAAATTGATGACCTGTACAGACACCAAAGTGGACATCAATAAAAAGAGATGGATGTGAGCAAGTGGGGTGACATGCCTCATTGCTGAGCAGACCAGGGTGGGGAGAGAAAAGGTTAAAAAAACATTGGAAAGTTATTTATATAAGCTTCAAGGACAAGGATTTTGTCACTACTTGCCTAAAGATTTGCTCTTAAATTATGCTTTTTTCTGGCTTCCATCTTTCTCTAGTTGCCAAAATGTCTGGGAGAACCTGTGGTAATTACTGGATATTTTTATTTGTTGATTTCAGTGCATGGGTTTTTTAAAAAACTTTTTAGAGAATAAAAAAAAAACAATAAAAATGATACAGAATTTCAAAACAAGATGATAGGAAATTAACAATGGTTATTACATTGCATGTTATTATCTTTGAAATAGTTGCTCAGGTTACCAGATAGTGCATGAATTTTTATTCATCTTTTGATTACAAACAAGTGGTACTATGAGGATATACTGAAAAATGTTGAAAAGGATGCAAGAAAAAGGTAGGACAATACTTTTAAAAGGAGACATGATTGCTTAAGCATTACTAAGGTGTGTCTTAATTAACGAAGATGGCTAAAACTGTGAGCAGATTACACTTTCTAGGAGATGCAACGAGGGCAGAAGAGAGTGCTGCATGGACCTCACCAGCAAACACAGTCACTTGACGTCACAGTCCTTTCCCTGCACTCCCTCCAGCCACTCTCTGGGCTCTGAAATAACCTGATCAAGTTGAAGCATCTCCTAAGGACATGCTTGAGATACTGGGAATTATACAAACAAAGATGAAGTCCATGGAATTGTTTGCAACTGCCCAGTGAGTGGAAGTAACTGCAGTAGCCATCATATCCTAGGTGTACTTTCTATTTTAAAGTGCTTGTAAGAAAAACCATTTGGTAGTTGAGCTAGCATTCCAAATTAGGTCCAAAAGAGACAAGTGAAATGAAGAAAAGAATAATTTTTAGTTTCTTCTGTTTTGTTCTTGATCTATTTACTTGCCCTCTGTGATGTTTTCTGCATACTTATGTCTTATGTGAATGAGATCGAAATCTAAAATGTGATCAGCACAGTTGGGAGTGATTATATACTCAGCCACATCAGAAGAAATGGCAGACTCCCCAGATCCCAATGTTGACGAGTAATTGTTCCATGGTAAGCCTGCCTTGATTTTGATGTTTTCTTCAGTAAACATTACCTTATGGTCTATTTTCACATGGCAGAAGAAAATAGCAAAAAAAAAAAATCACAAATTTGTCTTTAATAACTTCAGGTGTTCCAAATAACAGTCTCTATTATGTTGATAGAAACTCTTTTTAGGTTTAAAACCAAGAGAGTAATGATTAATACTGTCTCGTTGTCCTGTTTATCTTCAGAGGCTGAGGTTGACATGTAGAGCCGAGAATTTTTGGCTAAAATAGGTCGTTTTCAGACGGCAGTCTGATGTTTCACCTTGTTCACGCTTGTGGAAACAGAATTGCGAGTACAGTCAGCTTTGTGCTTGTATCACAACACAACATGTGACAAAGGAGAGAGAGAGGTTTTTATCTCAGGTTACTGTGTTTGCTAGTGAGATCCACATAGTCCTCAATACACATGAAGCAACTTTTGAGTATGTAGGTTCACTATTACAGACAGAAAAGTTATCAGTGAAGTCTGGTCCGTCATTGCTTCTGTTCTAAAATATCATATGGTACTCAAGCGAATAGTCTGTCAAAGGAGGCCCCTTCCAACCCTCCTACTTGGTCTGATACTGGTTCAGTTTAAAAGTGGCACTAAACCAATCTCTCCAAGTTCCCCACATAAGTCTTTCCATCTTTGCCTTGGGGATTCTCACAGACTTCTAACACATCACTGGCTTTTATCCAGGCTCAGCAAGTTACCCATTATTTCTATAAAATGAACAAAGTCCCTGTGAGGGCTTCAGTGAGATCAGCAGGAAGGATTTGCATAGACAGCCTCAAGCTCGACTTAAGACCTAAAGCAAGTGTCGGCAGGGAAATGATATAAACTCATAAAATCTCTGATCCAACAGCATATTTAGAAGAGTTTCTTAAATGTTTTTAGATTTACGTGGTTTTATATCCATTAACATCATATTAATTTTGTTTGTTTTTATCATATGAAAATAATAAACTGCCATTTTATATTTTGGGTCATCTTTTTTTCTCTTATTTTTAATCCTGTTTTTTCTCCACCTCTTCCTCTTCCTCCTCCTCCTCCTCCTCCAAGTCTTGATAGAGTAGTGAGTCTTACCTAGCACAGTGCTTAGCATCGAGTAGGGGTAGAATACATTTAAATGAACCCACCCAGCTTCCTTTTACTTCTTTTGGGCCTCACACTCTTGGAGTATTGGCTTTCAAGGACCATAGCCAAAATGTATGACTCGGCATTTTGACCGCAGTCTGGGAAGTTAGTAAGCAGAGTTCCAGTGACAACCTCCACTTTCTCCAGAACATCTAATTAAATCTCTGAAATATCCTTCGGAAATCCCGATTCTGTTCTTTTCACTTTAATGCCCAGGCATCCTATCAAAACATGGTTCAGAACTCATGATTTCATTCCTTAGCTCTGTCACTATCTGTAAGGTGTTTCCAAAGTTGATTGGGATCCACTAATGATACTTCCAAGAGGCTCAGTATCACCTGCCTGAGAGACCTTGAGGTCCTACAGGTGCACAGTAACTGAATTCCCTACCTGTCTGAACACTTCTGTTCTTCCCAGCAAACTGACAACATGGAATTCCCTTTAGCATCAGGGAGCCATGTTTGAAAGGCCACTCTAAGCTGCCCAGGACTGAGTGTATGTGCGGGACACACAACTTCTCTGCGACCCATTGAGGGTCAGAGTCCCTAAGAATATCACTTCAGATCTACCTGGCTAATACTGAAGAATTTTAAACTGCTAACTCTGGATCTCTGATATATAAGAAGCTGCTTGGACTCTTCCGGCTAATATGAGTAGACAAGGCTGTAAGTTTGTGATGCAATGTTCCGGATTCAAGGTGAGGTCAGGAGGTGAGCAGACCCTCTCTGGGCTATGGAGGGATGTGGAGGGAAAGTTCCTTCTTCTAAGTATGGGATGCTAGGCAATGATAGCCCAGGGTTTCTCCTGCTTGAGGTAAGTGGTTGCTTTTGTTTCACTTGGTCTACAAGAAAAATTTCAGTTTCCTTGGTGTCTCTTTATACAGTAAAAAAGTTTGGAACTCATATTGTTATTTTTAAAAACAATGGATTTTTCCAAAGGATGGATATCCCTGGGATACATAATAAAGAAATTTAAACAACTTTACAGATAAACACAAAAAGTTGGCCAACTCTCAGATTGTTTTTACTAGTTGTTCTCTCTCCAGGAGGGAGAGAGTAAAATGAATTGAATCATTTCCCCTTTCTCCTTTATTGACATTTGATGTTAGTTTTTCAGTTTTAAACATAAAATGCATTAACAATATTGTGTAAAATAAGTAATGCCTAATACATGTAATAAAAAGTAAATTAGAAGATTAATCAATGCTTTTAGTTCAGTAGACATACCATATCAAATTTATTAATGAATAAAGATGTCTCAATTGAAAGACTGAAATATAAAGTTAATGTCTCAACTTAAGCTTTCATTTTACATAAAAATACAGAGGCAGATACCTAAATGTTTCCTTTCTGAAGATGAATCATAAAATGATCAAATATCAATAGCAATATAATTTCTGATATCTAGGTGTCTTTTCAGAAGAATATGGTGCTCCAGAAATCTTGATGATGTAGCATATAAACTATACCATCCAGAAGTTCTCTCTGAATTAAAATTGCAAAAGAATTCACTATCAAATATTTTTTTCTGAAAATATGATTTTGTCATTTTTATTCCACAAATAGAGTTTTGTCAGGATGAATTAGCAAAGAACGTTTTTGAAAGGTTTTGTATTTTTAGTTCTTTACTTGTTACCAAACAAATTTATACTAAATATCTGTTCAATTTCTACTGATTGAACATTCCTGATACATAACAACACTTTGTAGGAATTGTAGAGCTAGTCATTAATAATGGACAGTCACTTCCTCTTTGACCTCCAGAAAGTCTTTTGCCACATGATCAAAAACTTCACTTCTGCTCAAAATATGCCTCAATAAAACAAGCATTTTGCTTTTGCTTTTGGAATTTCCAAGTAAAATATTATTTGGCTAAATTGGAATATTTTCCAAAGCAGATGCAACTGATGATACTGGTTCTATTTTTAAAGGAAAATACAGTCTCAGCCTTAAACTGTTATTACTAATTATTGCCATGATTATCACTACTATGGTAAGAAAGAAAAGGAAGAGGAAGAAGGAAAGGGAGTGGAGGGGTCTTCCTTTGCCCAGGGTGCTGCAACAAAGTATCATGGACGGGAGTAACTTACCAGCAACCTGTGTTTATTTCTCCCTGCTCTGGAAGAAACTGCAAGACCAAGATTAGGATAGCATCACAGGCAAATTCAGGAACAAGTTCCTTCCAGGATGCAGACTGCTAATTTCTCTTGGTATATTCGCAAACTAGGAAGAGCTAGCTAGTCCTCTGGGGTAATCTTAGAAGGGCACTCACCCAATTCAGGAAGGTTCCATTCTCATGGCCTAATCACTTCCCAAAAGCACAACCTAGCAAAGCTACCACATTGAGTTAAGTAATCACCATATAAATTTGGGGTATCACAAATACTCAGCACTTAACAGGTACCTTTTCATTTTTGCCCAGAACTACCAACAACTTGTCATCAATGTTTTAATTGTAATTAGCATTTTACGCCTTCCTAAGACTCTTCAGCTAGTTCAATTGAAGCCATGTGTTAGTAATTTGGACAAATAGCGCAGGCAATGTGGAAGATGAGAGTTGAGTGATTAATTAAATGACTGCCTACCTTGATCCAGTGAAGAGATGCATACAAAATTAGAACAATGAACACCTGATTCTGTTCCCATAATCCATGGGACCATGTCCATGATTCATATAGACCCTCCCACCTAAATTTAATGTTCAGCCGATTGTAATCATTAACACCTCTGGTGGTTTCAGCAGCCTTCTTTGCCATGCTGGTATCCAATTTGTATTTTCCCTCCAGACATCGTCAACACTCAAAAGCACAGAAATTTCTCTCTTTCTAAAATTACTTTCTACTACTTATTCTATTCTGCTGTAATAAAAAAAAAATCTGTATTGCAAACTGTGTGTAATACTTTGCATTGTCTATTCCCATGACAACTTTTTAAACTATGTTGTGGCTCCCGATTGTGCTGATACTCGTTCGACAAACAAAACTTACACCTCAATAAACAGCAAGTCTGCATATTAGATGAGAAAAAAGATATGCAGTAAAAAAAACACAGTTCCTAAAAATGAAAAAGAAAGAAAGAACAACTTGCAGTGAAAACTGGAGAATGGGATTTTTGCCCCCTAGTCCAGAGGGTTCCTTCTGTCACCAAGCTGTTTCTCATTTCCATGAATTGTTTCCTCTATTAAGATCTGCTGGAAAAATAAAAGCATAGGGCAGAGTGGAACTTGCTGGAGATGACAAATGGCTCTTCTTTAATGACTTGGAAAAGTAGTATCGCAAGTTTTACTTTTGGTAAAACAGAAGGAAACTACTAAGCAATGCTCTATTTTATTTACTGGGACTATTTTATCTTTTTACCAGTTGTATTGTGATTCTTGGTGAATTTCTAGAATTATCTACTGTCCTGAATCATACAAGTTCTTTTCTTATTCCTAAATTATGACTAAGTATGAATTGTTCAAGGTGAATCCATTAGTCAGTAGTAGGGAAAATGCGCAACTCAATGAAGTAGTTACAGTAAATAAGGAAATTTTCTTCAACCAAAGAAATTTTCCATTACAAATAAAGAACCTTCAGTCTGCGACTTTATAGCAAGTATTCTATGAAATATTTTTATGAAAATTAAACAACACGCATTTTTCTTTGTGAAGCAATAGATGAATAACATGTTATACTCTCATATATCATTAGAAAGTCCAAGATTAACCATAATCAAGATAATGGTGACTATTTTTTTCAGATATATTGATATCTATAGATGAGTGTATATATAAAATATATATACACATTTTAAAAAGTACACAAACCATTTGATAATTCGTTCTTTTAATAAATAGGTTCATAGTGTTCTATAAATTATTTTTTTAAACTCAATAATATGCCAAGGGTATAGTTCTATGCCAACAAATACAGGTTTGCATCATCATTTTTCATGACTAAATAGCAGTTCATCAGGTACATACAAAACAAATGTATATCATCTCTCCAGTGATTAATTTTTCAATTATTTCATGTTTTGGGGTATTACTGACAGTGCTGCAAAGTATTATCTTTATCATAACCTTTTGTTTTGTTTTTTGTTTTTTGGGGGTTTGTTTGTTTTTTTTTTTTGTGGCACCAGGGATTGAACTCATGACCTCGTGCTTGCCAGGCAGGCGCTTAGGCCACTGAGCTAGATCCCCGGCTATCATAACATTTTGCTACCACTTTTTAGGGTATATTGCTTCAAGAAGAGAAATATACACATTTTCAACATTTTATTATATATTATCAAGCTCACCTGCACAAAAATAAAAACTATTTACATTTTTCTAATATTAACAATTAATTTCCTTATACTTTAAAATATACCAAATTGTCTATTTTGCCAATCAGATATAGGCATAAAATAATAATCTATTGCTTTTATTATTTCTATGTCTTTGAGGTTAGAGGCTAATCCCATTTCTTTTGTAAACTTTGTAAACTTTGCTGTTATGGAATTCATTTATGCTTAACCGGCAAGTATCATTTTTTAACATCAAAACTTTATTCATGTGTCACATCTATGATTTTTTTCACTTTATAATGTATCTTTTCAATCGTATTATTGTGCTCATTAACTAATTGTTATTTTTTAGCAGTTATCTTTTATGATTGCTGGACCACATAGCATTAGCAGATATTCTTACATGTATTTTTCGAAAGTTGTTTTATTTCATGTTAAGGTCCATGTGCTTTTAATGAACTGCTTCTACAGGAGGCTTCATTTCCATGGCAAACACATATTTGGTAAATATTTTACCAAGTCTAAAAACAAATAAAACTATTTCAACATAATTTTTGATTTACAATTATTGTTACTCAATAGTTTGAATATGTTTTACATAGATTGTTCATTGACAATGTTACTTTGTATCCTTAGAAACTTGTTCATATTATACTTTTCTTTTTATGTCCTGTGTATTTAATATTAGACTGTTAAAAACATAAAGTTTAGATACCAAGGTTGTTAAAGTTTGCTTAAGAAAGAGAAGAATCTTCAGACTATTTCCTGTTTTTGTTTGCTTTGGTTTTTTTGTTTTTTTTGTTTTTGTTGTTTGTTTGTCTTTTTGTTTGTTTTTTGAGATAGAATCTCTCTGTGTAGTCCAGGTTGGCCTTGAACTCTATTATGTAGCCCAGGCTTGTCTCCAACTCTCAGGGATCCTCTTGCCTCAGTCTCCCAGAATGTTGGGATTATAGGCATGTGCCACTATGCCTGGCTTTTTCCTGGTGTACTGTTATATATGATTTGTTCGCCTTAAATTATCCAAGAAATATACTGTCCTCTCTCATATATATGTACCATTTCTTCATAACTCTTGTGCTTATATAGAATTTAAGATTCTGCGATGTTAAAACAACTCAAAATACATAATAATTATTATTTTATTTCCAGACTTCACAGAAATCGAAGTCCTGGAGTCAGTGAAACCAAACATTTTAAAAAGTTTCTGGATCAGATATTTGATTATCGGGACTGAAGAACCCAATTATATTTTCTTGCCATATTGAGCCACAAAATTTTTATTCATCAGTTTAAAAGCTTAATGCTAAAAAGATTTAAAAATTGTTCCAATTCTATGTGGTCTGTTTCTTCTAAGAGAGACAGGGTTTCTCTTTTTTCCTGTGTCTCTAAACTAGTACATAACTTCTGTTTAGGGGCCTCATGACACCCACAATGGACAGTTCACAGCCCAGCGGGCTTTTGGATTAAATAACAGAGGTTCTGTAAACCAACAGACTTCAGAGTTTGCTGAAAACATCAGTAATTTGTTTATTACACTTTCTCAGTTCTTCAATTACAATTGATCTCTGCTAACAGTCTGGTGTTGTTAATTGTTGGAAAAGGGGCGAAATAATTTAATCTTTATAAATATCTTCTATTCAAGGGTTTCTCCTTATAATTCAGTTCCATAATCTTACCTAAGCACAGGCAAATGGAATCCATACACCTAAACACAACAAGTATTTTCAAAATTAAATTATAAACAATTGAAGTTGAAGGAGCTGATTTTGGAGCAGAAAACCGTAGTGACTGATCATATCTATTACTGAGCCAATGACAGAAAAATAAGAGCACTTGATTAGAGCCCTCGTCTTGCCAGATCACGTATTTGAATTCTACTGATAGGAGTTTAATCAGCACTTAATCTCCTTATCATGTCTAGGATGTTGATCAACTTTAAGTACTTAACATAATACAGAACCCCTACAGGCATTTCTACTTCAAAGCCTGGAGTGCAATGGTTAGGTAACTCCTAATCTTATTTTTCTTCCACTAATAGAGTTAAAAGAAACGCTTGTCATCATTGACTAAGCACATCCTAATTTAGTCTGTTTAAACTTCTCAATGGTTTGTTTCAGAAAGGTTTGGCTTATTTATACTAAATCTTCAATTCCTTGACTACTATTTTACAAACTGAAAGTGTATGCTACAGGGACATGTGTGTTTGTATAAATGCATTCTATTTACAATTGAATTTTCTGAATAGTTTGTGTTAGGAAGATTTGACTTGTTTATGCTAAACTTTTATTTTCTCGACCTCACATGTTAGAAATTAAACCTATATATACATATATTCATGCTTACATATGTGTGTGTTTGCTCAATACGTCTGGTGAATTCTGCCTTCTGATTTTTAAGAGTATGTCAACAGAATATCCAACTAGATGAGTGCTATGCTAAAATACAGAACAAAATCTTCCTTTTAATCTTTTCAAAAGTATATGATATGTAAAATTAAATGACAACCTCAGTCCTGATTTATTAAGCATTCCATATTTCCTCATTAAAGTTTTTTCTTTAGTGCTTTCAGCAACCCAATGTAAAAAAAAAAATCAAACATTTTTACTTTGTATTTACTATGAGTTCATGTCATTTAAGTCACAGTCAGTGGTCCTCTTGAGGACTCTTTTGCATAATTTTTATCAGAATTTGTGCATTTGTCATGCGAATTGTTTTCATGCCTCCACCATAGGTTAAAATTACTTCTCTTTAAAAAAATTGAAGCAAAATTTTTTAAAAATTGAAATAAAATTATTAAAATTGATAAAATCATTAAAATGACACAAAACAAACCATCCACCTTGCAACCAAATGTGATTGATTTTATTAGGGTACATTCAGAAGACTTGAGGTCAACTAAACAAATGAAAGATAAAAGATATAAAGTATTTAAATGCTTCAATACTCATAGGAGAAGTTTTAGCAATTTTATTGGTTTGAAGATTTCTGACAAATATTCATAAACATAGGAAGTCACTTAATTCAGAAAGAAGGGGATGTATGATAACTGTTTCTATATTGTAAATACATGAAATTTAATAACTAGGTAAAATAAATTGTAAATAAAATTAACACCTAAATATTGCTTAAAGATATTTTAGAGTCTATTTTAACAATGTAGTTTGAATACATGACAGGATATTCAGTGTATGTGAATGATGTTCTGCTAATCTTGGAATTAACCGAACAGATTCTTTAAATTTGGAACAATTGTACATCTCAAACAATGGGAAATATTGAGCTAAATAACAATGTTGGCTAAGTAGCACTGAGGCATAATAGAGAAAAATAAAATAAAAGCTATTATATCTTGACTATGAATGCCTTCTAAAATCACTCAGATGCTTCCATTTTATTTGAATATTGCTTTTTGTTTCCTCTATTAAGTAGTGCTTAAAAACCGCAACTTCAGTCAATCAGTAAACAGGATCATTACTTCTAAGTGTTTCAGATTCTAAATCAAGGGTTTCATTTAATTTTCCTAGCAGAATAATGCATATAGATGAGGATGTCAAATTGCAAATAACCTGTATTAGAATAGCGTTTACAGTGCTTATGGTAAGTAATCAACATTATTGACTTAGCTCAGGGATTTAAAATGCTGAAAAACACTAACAGAATAAACTGATTGGAAGGAAAGAGAAGTACATCACTGTGTTAAAGATTTGAAATGAAAGTGAAACACATTATATGATTTTGTATTTTAAAAGTACACGTGCATACATACACATGTAGATGGATAATGTGGGCATTATTGATTTAAATTCCCTATTGGGATTAACAGAGAATGCCTAGTTTTGCTTCAATGATAATGTTGGTATTCATTATCAATATGATAAAATACAAATTGGTGACTCTGTAATATAGATTTAATGCCCCTGCTGAACTTTTTCCATTAGTAGCTAATGGCTACTCCTGTTTACCTTTTATGACTTCAAATGCTCGGTCCATCTTTTTTTCTGTGTTCATCAGTTACACAGGAAATGATTTGGCTAAAAATGAAAATATTCCACTTTATTTTAAAAATGATAGAGCTTGCATCTGTAAGCATGGCTTTAATCTACGCCTTGCACAACGTGTCAGCATTCTCAAAAAGAATCTCATCCTGAGTTTATGAAATGGAAGTGAAATTTTCCATAACTTGAAATAGTAAGAGAAAAGGCTTGTGACGATTATCAAAATGAAACATTTTGCTTTCAGAAGAGTTGATAATTTTAACAAATATCTGTAAGGTGATTATTTCATTTCCATTATTAAAAGTCTTTTTATCATGATAAGTAAATCTGTTTATCGTGTGGTTGTTCTCTTCCAGAGAGCAATGGTTTATTTTTAGAATGACTTTCAACTAAGTTGAATTTATTTTAAAGAAGGAATAGTACAAAACCTCTTATTAATTTATTTTAATTAAACCCATTACAATAATCCCTGGGGAGAAAACAATTAAACATTAAATAAGAGGCCATAAAAAATCAAGTTCATTTCCTCTTTGCATTTGAGTTCCCTTAGTCATCTCTTTTTCACAAAATAGAGCTTTTAAAGTTTTGTAGATTTTTTGAGTGAAATAGCATAATTTTAAATGAGGCTATAATATTAATACTCAATATTATTGCATATGTACTCTATACCAGACACTATTCTAAGCACTTAATGTGCTCATTTATCCCTACCAAACAAATTTAGTAGATATAAATTCATTATTACTCTAATTTTACTTTAAGAAAATGTCAAGGAATATTATCAATAATGTGAAAAGGTGAATCATCAAATGGGAAAACATATTTACAAATAATATATCACAAGTGCAAATTGAAGTCAAGATAAAATATCACATCACAGTCACAATTATGGCTCTAATCAAAAAGACAAGCAATAACAAATATTGGCCAGGATGTTTAGAAATTAAAACCCTTCAATGGAGCTCATAGGAGAAAATAGTGCAATTCATTTAGAAGTGTTTGACATCTCCATGAATGTCCAAACATGGAATTACCCTAACTCATAGCAATTTCAGTCCTGGGTATATGCAAAGAAATGAAAAGACGTGTCCCCAAAATAACTAGTATAGAAGTTTATATAAACATTCATGACAGCCAAAAGCTGATATAAGTCAAAAGCCCATACACTGATAAATGCTAAATAAAATATAATATATTTACAGAATGAGTATTACTTGACAATAAAAGGAAAGAAATGCTGATATTACAATGTGGATGTACCTCATACATATTTTGCTAAGTGAAAGTAGTACACACCAAAGGAATATATTCTGATTCCATTTGTAATTTAAAGTATCTAGATTAAGCAAATCTACAGAGACAAATAGTGGAATACTGGCTGCCTAGGAGTGGAGAAGTTAGGGAATACGGAAAATGGATATGAGATTTCTTTTTGAGGGAATGAAATACTCTAAAATTGTTGTGTATATGGTAACCCTGAACATGCTAAAAAACATTGACTTGTACTTTAGGCAGATTTCATGAACTGTGAATTATATATTAATAAATAAATAATATTCGAATAAACACAATAGTTAATACTTCATATTAATGAAACTTTGATACTAATACATTAACAAATCATATATTAGTAAACTCTATACATGACATGTAAGTGTATGTTATGGCATGCCAACTGTACATAGTTTTGTGCATATAGTGTTTTTTTTTAAAGATATTAATGAAGGGTTAGAGAAGATAACTCACTGTGACAATAAGGAGCAATCCTGAAATAAAGCTTTCTAGTCTGGCTTCTGAGTCCACACATGTAACCTTTAAGCTTACTGATCCTGCTAATGGTAATTTTGCTTTTCAATATGATGATCGATTTCACTTAATCGTATATTTTGTTTTAAAAGTCACCTTTCTACCTACCACACAATGAAAATTTTCTGAGTGGACATAGATGGATGGCTCTTTCTATAATTAAAAAAAATGAT